>QEPC01001547.1:3111282-3174249 GCA_003113815.1 Sphenodon punctatus
GAGCACCGGTGTAATGTGCTCCCGGCGACCCGTCCCCGTAAGAAGACGAGCCGCCGCATTCTGCACCAGCTGCAGCCTCCGGGCCAAGAACAAGGGAAGCCCCACGTAGAGCGCGTTGCAGTAGTCGATGTGATATGTATGTAAGTTTATGACTGTTTTGTCATGGCCTATGGCCAGTACAATAAAGAAATTATTATTATTATTGACTTGCTTGGCCATAGGCCGTAACAAGAATTAAACAAATACAATAGTAAGGATGAATTGCTTAAAAACACAAAGTTTGAAACATAACCAAAATATACACCAAAGTATCCAACCATGCGGAAAAAAAAAATATATAAAAACAGAGTTAAAATTTATCAGTTACATTACAGTATATTGTCTTACCCTTCCCGGGGTGTATGGTGACACATTTGGCCCCTGAATTAACTTATAGATATCCTTTTTACAGGATATTGCCTTATCCTTCCCGGGGTTTATGGTGGCAGCATTTGGCCCCTGAATTGGCTTAGTATTAACCTCGTTATAACCGACCGATTGCAGGATGCATGGGGAGCCCATATTGGCTGTGATCGGCTTAAATAGAGGAGCATACCCAACTCATACATTGATGCACAATTCCCATAGGGATACCCTGACTTACTGATTACATTTCAGCCTTAGGGGCTCCAGGCTCCGCCTACCTTATTCAAATTCATTGAGCCTTTTTCTTTCTTAGTTCTACTTGCCATGCAAAATATGCCATAGACCTGGTAATGGTCAAGTTTGTATTGGCCAGTAAATATGGCAATTTCCAATTAATATCCCAGTGCTCTTTCCCCGCCAATAAGGGTGTAACATATTTGCTCCTTAATGAGTCGTTGTGCAGACAATAAAAAATGTAGTGAACAACATCTTCGATTTTGTTTTGCGAGCAACTGCAAAAGTGTAGATTGTGCGGGGTACCGGAGAATCTCCCCTCTAACACAGCAGAAGGGAATAACTGAAGTCTCAACCTGGTGAGAGTAGCTCTAGCAGCTTAATTTTCCACATGGACTAGATAATCTTCAAAACAGAATTTCCTTTTGAACTCCAGGTATCTAGGGGCTATTTTGCATGCTTTAACCATTGACAATCCATCTTGAGTAAAAACATCAATGATTCTGCGGATTAGCAGGGGTTACACCTTGATTTTGGTTTGAGAGCTGAGCTTGAGCTCCTTCAATGGCAAGCCATAGGCACTTATCAGCCCATGAGCTCCTCCTTTTAAGGCCTTCCTGCTCTCTATAACACATTTTAGTCAATCTCCCCTCGTCCATGCTCTGTAGCCGAGACCAATATCTAAAGGTGGCTGACCTAGTTTTGAACTCCACTGGGAATAAACCCAGTTCTGCTCTTACCAAGCTCGAGGGTGCAGAGCAAGAAAACCCCCAAGACTCATTTGCAGATTTTAAGTGGAATTGCTTCCAAACTGCCAACATGTGCATGACCCCAGATCTCTGCTCCATATATCATTTGGGGAATCAATTTGTGGTTGATTAATGATACCACAGGCTTTACCAACTTGGCCCCCACCATTGTGAGTAGACTACTGTTGGCTTTTTTTTGGATTTCTACACGCACTTGCATTTTTGTGGGGTTGTCGTCTTGAGTGACTGTCCCACTCTTGCTAGCCTCCTTTTCTGGGTAGTGCTATGGCTGTGAGTTCAAGAACATTGCCAAAGCGTGACCAGTCGAGCCACTGGGGGAATACTTTCATGTTTCTTTCTGGTTAATGGTGTGCGAGGAGGGGGCTTGCCTTGCATAGGTGGGCTGGGCACACACAATAGAGGCTTTTTTGGCACCGAGTAGTTCTGCGTTTCTACAATTCCGAGTTCCAAAGTTCCTAATATTTCTGAGGTCTGGAATTAAGTGTTCCGAATTCCAGGTCCTCGGAAAAAGTTCTGAAGTACTGCTGAGTACTCTGACTGAGTACCTGGAACTTCAGAATTTGGCCCGAGTACCCAGAAGTACTATTCAGCACAGCCTTAGAATTTATAGAATAGGGTACTTTTTAAATCCCCATGGTTTGATAAGGAATGTTGGGGTATCACTAGAATCTATTGCAGAACCCAGACCAGATCGCAGAGGCCTTATTAAAGCTCTGAGAGAAAAGGAGAACTTACTGTCAATTGATTAACAGAAAAAAATGGAACATAGGCAGACAATGTGGCAGAAATTGGAGAAGGCAGCAATAGATAAAGACAATTCCACCTTTTGGTCTTTAGTTGCTTTTGGCTTCAAGTAGTATGCGAGTAATTCTACTATGACAATCACAGAAGATGCTTGGATACATAATTTTGTTTCCCTGTATAACACCAGTGAAGGTGGTAATCAGGAGTTTTGTCAGTCTATAATTACCTTGCCTGGAATATGTGAGAATTGGCCCCCAGTTACAGAGGCTGCGATTAAAGCTTTAATTTCAGCTCCAAGTGTTAACAGAGCACCTGGCTCAGACTTTTTCCCGCTGAGCCCTATCACATAGACGTAGAATGGTGGGTCCCAATCTCAGCAATTTATTTTACTTATTTGGATGAAACTGGAAATAGCCCAGACTACTGGGATCTAAGTATAATAAGTCCCATCTTTAAGGAAGGAAATCCCCATACGCCTTCCTTGTACCGTCCTATATCCTTGATAAATGTTATCTCTAAGATCTATTCATGGCATTTACTGAATAAACTGTTAGATTGGGATAAAAGTGAAGGGATTATAGTTCCTGAGCAGACTGGCTTCAGAGAGGGGATTTCAACCATAAGGAATTGTTTCATTCTTGATTATATATAAGTATTCCAAGTGCAGGAAAAAGAATTGTATGCTGTGTTTATTGATTTGAAAGGAGTCTTTGGGTGATTTCAGATGTTACGGGCGCCCGATTCACCACAGTGGATTCCCAGCGGTGGTGAACCGGCTAACCACCCCCCGTGGGCAAGAGAGGCCCCAAACAGACGTGACGGGAGTGGGACCATGGCAGGGAATTGGACCGGCAGCGGCCTGGGGCAGCGCAACAGACGTTACGCCGATCCCGGGCTGTGGTCAAAGCACCCGGAAGGCGCCAGGACGGCTCGTCCCAGCTGCTGCTGCTGTCCCTCCACCGCCTCCATGTGCAGCATGACCACTGCCTCCTCCGCCTGCGCCTCCTCCACCTCCTCCTCCCTTGCTCTCTTGCCCTCCGCTCTCCTCTCCCTTCCACCTCGTTCCATCCCGCCATGTCCCCCTGCTGCTGTGTGCCCTTTAAATCTCCCTCCCCGGCCTGTGTTGTTGCTTGTTGCCTGGCAGCGATGCTGCGTGCTTTGTCCCTGGCTGGGAATAATATTTTATTTATTTATTTATTTACTATATTTGTACCCTGCCCCTCCTAAAAACAGCTCGGGGAGGCTTCCAACAATAAAATAGTACATATAAATATATATAAAACAGTTTTAAAACATATCAAAAATACAATTCAAAGTATTAAAACAGGACCTGGGAACTCACTAACAATAAATAGGGTAGGGGAGATAAAACCCTCTAACCCACCCTCCCCCAAAGGCCTGGGCGAACAGCCAGGTTTTACAACTTTGCCGGAATATCAACAGGCTTGGGGCCAGGCTTGATTCCGGCCGGCGGTTGCCGTTCAATTGTTACTTTTTTTTGTTTCCCAGTGGGAATCGCTTTGACCACACTTTTGGAGATGGTCCGGGCCAGAGCTCCGGAAACATGGGGTGATTTCAGACGTGACGATATCACAGTGAACCACACTCAATTCCGCGTGTCGAATGCAATCCCATGCCGGGGTGAACCCCGGCGTCACGTCTGGTTGGGCGCCACGGCCCGGGATCACCGGCGGGACCCCGGGCCGTGGTGAATCCGGCCTGACGCGGCGGCCTCATTGGCCCCGCTGCCCGCCCATCTCCCCGGAGGGCAGGCGGCAGGAGCGTGGAGGGGGCAGGGCCGTGCGGCCGCACGTTGCGCCGCGCTTCCCCGCCCCCTCCCAGATTCCCCGCCGGGATCTCCCCAGCACGTCTGTTGCGGCGTGACAGGGTGACCCCGGCGGGGAATGACTAGGGTGATTTCGGTATGGGGCCAATGGGCCCCGTTACGTCTGAAATCACCCATGGTTATTTTTTACCCCTGGTGGGGATTGATTGTGGTGAACATCTGGCGCTCGTGAAACAGATGTTCAGAGTGCGTTGGCCCCGCTGTGGGATTGACCATCGTTCACTGTGGTTGACTGTGATCTCGTAACGTCTGAAAATACCCTTTGATTCCACATATAGGTTTCACCTTTGGGCCAAATTACAGGAAGTGAATCTAGACCCTTGTTTATTATGGTTTTTAGTTAAACTTCATCATAACACCAGAGCAAGTGTTAAGCTAACAGATGTAAAGTGCACTGACCCCTTTCCAATACTGAATGGTTGTAAGACAAGGCTGTTTGTTAGTCCCCTTTTTATTTAATTTTGATGTAAATCACCTTGTAGAAAGGCTAAGGAGGGACTCCTTCTTTCCTCCTCATCTTGGGATGGATTTTTCCATCCAAAATGATCTGGCTGAGGTTAAGACCTCAGCATATTTGCCATTCTTGAAATATTTCAAGAGTAATGTTGAATATGAGGTTTATATGGATATATTAACCATGTACCTTAGATTGGTCTTTGCAAAACTGAGATTTGCGTTAATGACTACTAACGTGCTCCATGGAAGATACTCAGGGATTTCATATGAACAAAGAATTTGTCCATGTCAGAGGGGTGTGGTTGAGTCGCTACCCCATTACCTTCTGGAGAGCCCTCTGTATGAGGATATAAGAGTAAGATGGTTGGCTCTGGTGTGTTTCCACCATTTCGGCTTGGCCTTTTATGACGAATTCAAATAAACTTCATTTATTACTGGGAAGTAGAAATTCCAAGGCAATTTTCAATGTTGCAATATTTGTCCTTCTTGCAGCCAGGATTAGGGAGTCATTTCCCTTGGTTGTGTCCCATGGATCTATTAGGTGTACTGTATATTGTTACACTGCAATTATTCTTTTGATGTTTTGCCCTGCGGGATTTCCAGGATATAGGAGTGGCTCCTACTGTACCTCGTTGCAGGGTGAGACCTTTTGCTATATAATAATTGTCATATTGTAATAGGATATATGTATTTGTTTTTGTTTTATTGTTTTAATTTTGTAACAGCCTAAAGGCTATCAAATAAAATCTTTTGACTGACTAGTTTTTGCTGTATTTCCTAATAGCCTTTACGTTCAATGTGAAGACATCTCCCTAGAGACATCTCCCTAGCGATGTCTTCACATTGAACATAACTCGCTATTAGGAATTAGATGGGGGACCGGAACCTAGCAAAGAAGCACGGTGTAGCAAGCACTGGGTGACGTCCCGGGAGGGGTAAACTTGAGGGTATCAAGGGGGAATATGCGGCCCCGGGCCTTCTGTACCTCATCTGGTCCCTGTGGTGGACATTATCGTCTTCGCTCACCCATGGTGCGCATAATGGGATGGAGGGGGAGTCACAGTTATCCATTGTAAGGGCGGGAACCTGAGGTGCCCAGGATCTGTTACCCTCAACATTAAAGTTCCTCTTTAATGGTGGATGTAGGAATGCGTTTTCCCGCTTTTATCCTACGAGAACACCCGTCTTCGTAAAAACTACATTGGGGGATGCAGTCAAGAGTGAATGTTTCCGTGGGATAAAAGTGGAAAAGTGCATTCCTACATGCGCTAATTCCTGGGAGAACAGAGCCGCAATTACATTCATGGAAGTTTTACTGCCTCCCATCCCAGGGAATGTGTAAAAGTTGCCAAACTTAAGAAATCTCTGCAAGAAACTTGAAGAGCTTGCAGCTGCATCAGGGAAGATAAAATGTTAACAATTACTCTGTCTTGCAAATGTAAACAAGCACAGAAAATCCCATTGGTCCAAGAAGTTAAATGACTTAAGAAAGCTATTGACAATTTATAATAAGCAATAAACAGTCACAGTTAGCAAAGATAAAGCATCTTTTAAAACAAAAAACTTACCCATTGACTAGTTTTCTGGATCATGTCATGGAAAACCAAAAGAAAAAGCAAAAAAAGGGAAGAATGTTGAAACTATAGTAACAATATGTGAAATTATATGTAAAATATCAACTTAAATAGATAAACTAATGAAATGAGGAGAAAGCCCATCAAGCCGACACAAATAAAAAAAAATGATAGGGTTGAAAGGCCATGAAAGTATAGCACCATGCAACTAGTATATGATACTTATACACAAAGCAAAAATAACTAGTGAGGGTATGAAAGTTGGACACTTTCTTCTCTCCTTCTCCACATCTAAACCAAAGCTGAAGAAACTACTGCCATCACTACTCATGAATATTAACGCTGGGAAATCAGCACTAATTGTGTTTCACTATTGTGCCTGGGCACTACCATCTCCTTTTGCATGTGGTGTTCATGTCACATCCGGAGTCAGACTAGCTTATATGGGACAGGGGATGATTAGTGTTTGTCCAGGAAAGGATGCAAAATTACTAGGATGGATGGATTACCATCCAGCACTGAAAGGCCCAATTTGTGGAGCACCAGCAAAATGACTTCTACATAGATTTTGGAATAGAAAAAATTAGAAATTATTCATTTTATACCATGATCTCTGCTTGCTTAGAATCTTTCTAGAATCCTCTCTGTTTAGGATCTTTCTAGAATGTATCAGCTAGAATTTGGCCCATAAGTATTAGAGGAACAGAAACATAACTGATAAAGTATAAAGCTTGCAGTAGATCGGCGATATTTTGGCTTAGATATGCTATTAAGATACAGATCTAAACAAAAGGTGGCCCTAAATGGCATCCTCTAAGGAACTTCTGGGAAAGACTGTGCTTCAAGAGCCAAAACCTCTCTGGTAGATTTACAGCACAAAGGAAATGACTAGAATTCTGAAACCACCAGCTCACAAGTAATGCCATTGACTTAAATGGAATGACTCTTGAGTGAATGGTTTCAGAACTGTGCCCTTAAGTGTACTTTCTCAATTATAGCCCTAGTGTAAAGAGTGACAGCTTGCTCTCCCAGGTGTACACTCTACACCCTTTGTGAAAAAATTCAAAATATGCAACTGCACTTGAGTGTACAATTTACAGATGTAAGCATTAAAATACTTTAAACTAGTCTAGCAGAGACATCAGCAAAGTCAAACATTTTTCACAATGTGCATAGTTCTACCTACCTCCTGCCCTCCATCCAAAATGCAGAGTTTAGCAGTTTGCTTTTTGGCATCAACTAGCACGTTAAACATTGTACATACAGAAAAAGGAATGCGCAAGTCCGTTGATTTGCTTGTCTTTTGCAGCTTGAGTTCAAATGCCATTCTTGTTCTATTTATTAAAACATGAATTCATAGCATGAAAATCTGTCAAAATTCCAAACAACTGATGCGTAAAAGCAAAAGCCTCACTAAATCTGTTAATTTAAAACATATTTAAAGTGTGTTAAATAGCAAATAAGTGATCCACCTTGTCCAATAAAAATTCTAGTGGAGTAGTTTTATAATAATCTCAAGGTTACATTGGTTTAACTAAATAATTACTGGTACAATATTTTTTAATGGGGATGATGGGAGGGTATCAAGGTGAGAATACAGAAATGAAAGATTCAAAGAAATATTTAGTTCTTCTACTTTAAAATATACTGGAGACAAGTAATTGAGATGATATCTTTTATTGGACCATCTTCTGCTGGTGAGAGTGTGTAAGCTTCTAGACCAGACGTGGCCCTTTCCACAGGCATGTATCGAGTCAGAACTACGGACTCAGCAAATGCAGGACAGTGTCATTTATCCTGTATATAGTCATATATTTTTGACCATTTGTTTCTCAATATATTGGAATTCAGAATTAGCTTCTCTGTATGATGACTTCTTAAAGAGCTGTCCTATAGTGACCTTTCTACTGAACTCTTGACCAGATACTGGAAAATCAGCCTGTATACTGGAAAAGAATATGTAATCAAGTCTGTTAAAGAAATTAACAGTTTCTGTTGACTAGAGTCAAGATACATGCCTCTCCAGCAGGGCAGGAAGAGACCTTGTTTGTTTGCAGTTTACTCATTGCTAATCCTATCTTAGACAATAGCAACCTGTTTTAGAATGTATCAACAGGCTTCTTACTATGTATTTTGAGGGGAAAAAAACTGTCAGCAGTTTTGACCTGACGTCATTTTTAGCTGACCTCCAAGCATCTTTTTCTCTATGAGAGAGGAAAGATGGATTTTTCAGAAGCAGTTCCTTCTTTGGAGCTTTTCTCATATCCATCTGGCAGAATGGGGTAAAGGACTGGGTAATATGAATATATTAATATGATGCATTGAGTCAACCATAGCAATAATACTTAGAGCATATGTTATATCTTATAGATGTTAAGATCTCTGAACTTGTAACAGAGCTGTTCCTTGAACAGAAATGTCTTTCTAAGTCATCTACTTTTAACTGACACAGTTTCTTTTGTTTACTTAAGTTCTTTATTTGAACTTAAGTAAACTATTGCTTCATATTTTTATAATATTCCTTGTCTCATAGCTTTGTTTATATAAATAAATGGTCTTTACAATACTTTGCTTAGCTGGCTGGCTTATTAGCAAAGTGTAAACTTGAATTCCACATATTGGAAAAGAGTGCCCTATATCCAGACCAGATCATGTCAGGCCTGGACCACTAAGCGCATTTTCCTTTTGGGGAAACTGAGGCACAACGTGACAACGGGAATATACACGAGAGCAATTGCTTTGAAGGGAGCCATACTCTCTCTAGATTTAAAGTATCTCAAACTGTATTAGTCACTAATTTTGGATACATCTAATAAAAAATTCTTATAATTTAATAAAAGACAGAAGCTTTAATGAAGAAAAAGTTAGTAAAATAATTTCCTTTCATACGAACGCAGAGATAAATGAGGCATGCTTAACCTTGGTTCTTCAAGATGGGCTCCGTCTCTCATACCACTGTGATGTGCACCTGCACGTACTGGGAAGCTCCTGGAAGCAGTTCTCTTATGGTGGGCGTTTGTCCCTCCCCTCCCATCTCATGTTGTTTGTTTATTTATGTTTACCCACTTCACACAACACTATAAATAGGAGAGACAGAGCAGGAACTGCCTCTTTTACTTCCAACCTCCATACCAAGTCCCATATTCTTAACTAGAACTATAGAGAGGAAGGTGGGAACTGCGTGATGAAGCCCCCCCCTTTAAGAACCAAGGTTACAGATAAGTAACCCTTGTTTGTACAACAACCCTTGTTTCTTCTTCAAGTGGTGCTCCATCCACTTACACCACTGGGAGTGTGTGCAACAATTCCCCTTAAAGGATAGTGTGCAGGAAGCCTAGTTAAATAAAACCTCTAACACTGCTACCAAAGTTTGCATTCGAATGAGCTTTATGTGCAAAGCAGAGTGCTTGATGAAAGCATGAATCAAATGTCAAGTTGCTGCTTTGCAAATACAAACTGAACTGGTAGCTGTCTGGAAAGTCAGAAAAGGTGGTTAACATCTGGTGGAGTATGGTTTCAGGCCTTGTGGAATCTTCTTGTAACAGATAAAATTTGTGTCCTTTGATGCATTAGGAGATGTCTTGAAAATGCCCCCAGTCATCATCATGATCATCATTGTGGTGTAGTCCTTTTGCTTTTTCTCTGGTGAGGTATTCCTATGCTTTTTCTGTGGACAGTCCGATTGCTTTGTGGACTTGACCTTCTGTTCCTTGTCCCTATGTTTCTTTGGCTTTGCCCAACTGTGTGGAATATTTTAGTCAGTACCAAGTCTTCTGGTGCTGACTGTGACAAAAGTGATCTTGTCACCAGGGAAGTCTGTTCTGGAAGGAATGCTAGGTGCCAAAGAGGGCCACATGAGGACATCAAGTGCTCCTTTGCCTCCAGCACCTTTTCTGTTGAGATGAGCTTCAGCTGGACAGGCCTGCACACACCAGGCAGGTCTTTGTATTTTGAGTCTCATCCCAGGCACTCCAGACATTGCTTTGAGTGCATGTGGCCAGTATGGGTTTTGGGCAAGACTTAGATTTTTTTTATCCACCCCTTTTCATGGTCATTGTTGCAGTCCATGGGGCTGGTCCCTTCAATAAATTACATTTATTTGTTTATTGGCAACTGTGGTATTGTAAGTGAGGTAACTATAAATCTAACTGTCAACTAGTTAACTATTTATTGAAGAGCTATTTTTCTTTTTCCAGAAGCAGTCTCTTGCTACTGATCAGTGGTTGGGAATAAGAGGGGCACTTTGTGCTCTCCTCCTCCAATTATAGCCTCATATGAAGCTGGCATGAAATGCAAGGGGAGGGGCAGTAGTTCACTAGGAGAACTAGAAGTTTCCTGAATATCAATATGCACAGACGAGCATCCCAATGGTGCGAGTGGATGGAGCCCAACTGGAAGAATATATACATTGTACACAAAATACATTTTACACAAATGTAAATCAGAAGTATGAAGTCAATGGATTTATACCAGAATACATTTGGTAATGAGTAGAGATGGGTGTTACAGATTCAGATAAATCCGTAACTGTCCAGAAATGACAGTTACGGATTAATCCAAACACACCATGCCTATTACAGATTTGTATTACAGATCTATATTAAAAAAATAAATTAATTAAAAAACCATTTTACAGTCACAGAATGGCTGCTGCGCAACCCTTTACAGAAATGGCAGCAACCGTGTCACTGCCATTTTGGTTAAGGGTGGTGGCCATTTTGTGCATGTGCAATGGATTTAAAAAATATTTTTATTATGGATCTGTAATACGGATCTCTTAAAAAAACGTAAAAAGAATCATAATCTGGAAATCCATCTGAAGTCCCATCCCTAGTAATGAATTAGAACCAAACTCTCAGTATACAAATGTAAAAGAATGCTATACATCATGTGTCTCAACTACTAAAAAATATGCCATTTATAACTGTAACAGGGCTGAGTCACCGAAAGCTGTTGTAGGTGTTGAGCAAGCTGGAGGAGAACACCTGACAGGATGCAGCTGTGTTTGGGGCATGGCAAGCCAGCCCTAGAATATAAAAGCTGAGCAAGAGCTGAGAGGCTGCCCAGAGGGTACTGCCTGGGTTTAGAGAAGGCTTGTTGGAGTACAGGGGAAGAGTGCCTGACCCAAAAGCTCAAAGAACATTGCCTGGGCTAAACCTCTGCAAGTAAGAGCCAGAAGCTTGTGCCTGGCAAAAGGGACTGAGAAAATGTATTTATTTATTTATTTAAAAAATTTATACCCCGCCCCTCTTGCCACAGGCAACCCGGGGCGGCTAACATCATCAACAATAAACACAATAAAAAAGTCAGGCAGAGGCCTGGCTGGGCTAGTGTCAGAGACTGTGGGATGCCAGGGGGATGATTCCTGGCCAGAGAGAGGGACTGTAAAGACTATATGTGTATGGTGAAGATACTGAATGTGATATAGAGATTGTGACTGTGTATCCATTAAATAGACTTAAGCTAACTCCCAAAAGAGTGACTGCTGGTAAGGGTGCAATCAGATGTGCTTTAAATCGCATAGCCGCGGTGGCGGCATCGTGCGATTTAAAGCACCGCGCACTTCCGGGTTGGTGTGAATGCAACATTTCCGCCTAACCCGAACTGTTGGGAGTGCGGTTTGAAAAGCTGCTCCGAGCAGCTTTTCAAACCGCACTCCAACAGTTTGGGTTAGGCAGAAATGTGCGCACTCACCATATTCACACTAACCTGGAAGTGCGCGGTGCTTTAAATCGCACGATGCCACCACGGCGGCTGTGCAATTTAAAGATAGGCATCCATACTGAAACATGCTCTCTTCAAAAGTTGATCTTTTGCTTCCTACAATGTTTTTCCATTTGGTCTGCAAGGCTGGATGATTTCTCATGTTCCATCTGTACTATTATCACTGTCTTGAAACTGTGGATGGTATCTTTCAAATATAGACATAGGCATCCAAACTGGTATGAACTTATACATAGCTGAATTACATGTTCTCTATGAGAAGCATAAAGTAGGGGGAGACAGTGAATCTGTGTTCTTAAGGACACCAGTAATAATAAAATCATAAGAACTCTATAGTTAAACAATTTAGCTATATCAATCATTTCAGAATCTTTTGTAAGCTAAGAGATGCTGAAGCAACTGTATCTTCAGGCTGAAGATACTGAAGCCAAGAGATACTCAGGCTTCTGGATTTGCTTTAATAATAATAATAATAATAATAATAATAATAACAACAATAAAAAAAGCAGATCTCAGAATTAGGTCTATGTCACATAAAAAATCTGACTCCAGCAGCTTGCTTTACAGTAACTGGTACTGCCAACAAAAGTCAAGCCAAAAGCTGTGGCTGTTTGCCTCATATAAATGAGAAAGACTATAAAGGTGTAGCTTCATATTTTTCAAGGCCCAGAGACAACATTCCATACATATTTTGATGGAACAGACAGATGACGGCAGAAACTTATTCACAGACTGGTGAAAGAGTGTACTGGTGACAATGAAGCATGCTGTTGCGCGTTCTGTACTTCTGGAAAGCTTGGTGGTATGCGTCAACTCCAGTAGGATGAATTACAACCATATTTGTACTGTTAGCAACTGCAACATGTTGCTTGTAGCAGACTTATGTTCTCAGAATAAAGACAGGGTTCTAGAGGATTGTAATGCAACTCAGGCTTACTGCTTTGGGAACTACATCATTACAGGAAAACTATGTTCAGTAACCTTGGATCGGGATCAAAGTCGGGTCTATTTGCTGCACCTCTGTGTAGCTAGGGAATGAAGGAAGTGTAAAAGGAATAGGAACCATGTTTCCTCATTCTGTATTCAAACATGGAACTGGATCCTTGCATCCAATGTTTAAGCACTGTGGGTGCAATCCAACACCCCACTGTAAACCGTGTCTATGCCAGGCACATAGTAAGTACGCCGGTGCACATTTTTGCATGCGCGCCACGTGCACAGCAAGCCACTCAGTGCAATGGGGCGCCTCTGCCGAAGTGCCCTCCTTGAGCCTGCACACCTCACAACCTGGGGGATGGAGCAGGAGCCATGCCTGCTCCATCCCCTGGGCTGTGGGGTGGGTGGGCTTTTTTTGGGGGGGGGGGGTGTCACATCGGCAGGGGTGTCCTGTTGTGCTGAGTGGGTTTCTGCATGTGCGGTGTGCATGCGCAAACGTGCGCCCGCTGCCTGGTCAGGCATTGCGCCGGCAGGCAGCATATGCACTGAGTTGGATTGCACCCTTTTAGAATAAGGAATTGGGCTCCTAAATGCTAAATTTATGTATCATGCACACACTAGCAAAACATGTACATATAACATAATAAAATAATGAATAAAAATCAATAAAATTAATTTCTAATTATTCTAACATTTCTAATTTAAAAAAAATTGTAGACGGGGCAAGGAAAGTAAATATGGGAAAAGGAGAAGAGCAATGCATTTAGCTGAGATTTATAAAATATGCTGAACAATTATACAGAGGATCATTATTTACTAATTTCTGACCCCTCACCTAGACATACACATTCATATTTTCAAAATTTTAATTTCAAAATTTGCTACAACTTTTAATAAGCCATTTAAGAATGTAGTTGCGCACCTTTTGACGCAGGCTTCTATCATATCACTGGCCATAAGTTTAAGTCTCTGCTCCAAGTGGTGGGCAAATTCTGGTTCTGGCCAATGCAGATCAAAAACGAACATCTGCAATGCATCCAGTTTCCAAAAAAGATCTTCTGATGTAGCTGAACCATTGCTATTTAAAAAAGAAGAAGAAAATGATGAAGCATACACAAAAACTAGAATTACCAGCTAAAAAGAAGCTCTGCCCTTTCATGCTTCCTATAAATATCCAGCACTACAGTAAGGTGTCACTGCAAGAATACAAAGACAATGTTGGGAACCCTGTCCCTATAATTTGACCATCCTAGGAAATAAATAGACCTGTTCCATGTTTACATTGTGAAAAGAAAAATGACCAGGTGAAGTAGGCTAAACTTAAAAGGGAGGAAAATGATATGGACAGAAGGAGCTTTGTTTAGAAAGGAACATTTTCCACAAGAGTGAACCTTTTGAATAAATATCCATTTGCTTTCTCATTGCAGGTGGGTAGATCTAGCAAAACAATGCAGAAGCTTAGATACAGTATACTCTTACAGTCACCTAGACAGATATTCTCTTGAGGCATGCACATTAATCCCCACTAAGAGATAAATTGCCTCTTAAAAAAGTAAAGCTCTTATTTAATGGCTTTACAAGAAATGTCCTTATGGCACTTGAAATAGCCATATTAAACCCTGCCTAGTGCCTACCCACCAAATCATGGTTTTTAATAGAAACATCAACTGTAGTCACTGATGATAGGAACACCTGAACACTGATGATAAGAACATTGATGACAGAAACTGTAGCCATTAATGACTATAATCACCTGTAGTGATTGATGATATTACTATTCAGCACAAGAGATCTGCTATACATATCTGAATAAAGCATTGCTCCAGAGCATAAGCTACTATAGGTGAAAACAGACATGATGCTAACTCCACTTCAACACTGTTTTAACATTTCTGATACATGTTGCAGGGCTTCATAGGGTACCAATGCAACCCTGCAACATGCATTAGACATGTTAAAGTGGTGTTGGCGTCATGTCTGTTTTCACTCTATGTTAACAGTCCTAATGTTATTTAGACTTACATTTCAACCTTGGGAAAAGAAGTGTCAACTCAATCGGACTTGTCTCAGCTTTTTAATTTGTATTTCCCCCTCCCCCCAACATATTACATGATAAAGGACATGGAGCTAAAATAAACAGAATTCGAGGGCACTCAGAATACAACCATTTCAATAACTACAGATGCTAGAACTGAAGGCCTAAAACAACAGGCCATCTAATCCCATGGATCCTTGCTTTTTTCTATTAACAAAATTCACTGGCAATATTAATGTTGGTGGGGGCTTGGAAAAGGATCATTGGAAAAAGCCTCCCTTCCATTCTCCCCTATCATTAGTATTGGTGTGAAGACCAGCCATGCAACTTGATTGGGATTGGCTTGAGGTGGGTAGACAGGAGTTAGACTTTCCAGCTAGGGTTGCCACCTATGCAAATTTTTTTAGGAACATTTACAAAAAATACATCTTGCAGGGCCATAGGCACCAATGCAGGCCCTCTAACATGTATTTTTCATAAGCGTTCCTTAAAACTTTGCATAGGTGGCAACCCTATTTCCAGCCTACATCCTCCCAAGCCAGGACTCACAAAAGGACTAGGAAGAAGTCTCTGTTTTTCCTCCAAAAGAGAAAGCTACTTGGAGAATAGCCCCTGGCTGCCAGCAATGGCGGCCAGCGGGCCCCTTATCACACATCCCTGAGGGAGAGACAAGGACGCGGGGAAGTTTTGCAATCCCCACTGCAGCAAGTTTGCTGCAGCGGGAAGCCGTTCAGGGAAGCACACCGGCGGGAACATCGGCCGGGCCCGGCCAGGGTTGCCGTGGCAAAGGGGTCCAGGCCAACTTGGTGGATTGACGTGGAAGGGCCTTCCCTCGAAGGGGAGGAGCTTCACTGCCGGCTCAGGCGAGCTGCCCGTCTTTCGGCGGGGGAACCTGGAGCTGACAGCAACAGCGGTGCAGTCAGCAAACCGAAGCCTTCCCCCCCCCGCCCCCTCCCTCCATTGAGCGAGAAGGGCATTAGCGCTTGGGTGCAGTAAGTGGTTCGCGGCCCGAACGAAGCTCTCCCCACGTCCCACAGACACGCGGAGGTCGGTGACAGGCCTCGGCCCCCCTCCCCCCCTAAATAGTGAGAAAGAGGGCCAACAACTGGCAGCAGGTCGGTCACAGGGAGGCCTGGCTGGAGAAGAGAGATGGGGGGCCAAGGCCAGCAGGATGGGGAAGGCCAGGAAGAAGAGCCGGTCCATCCCGGCCCCGCAGCCTGTTCGCCCCGCAGCAGCGTTGGCACCTGCAGTGTCAGGGAAGGGCTGGGAACCTACCCAGGCTCCCACGAGAAAGGAGGATGGTGAAGCGGCCCTGTCCCTCCAGGATCGGTTGGAGGGCTGCGAGGCCCTGTTGGCGCAGATGGCAGCTGCGCACCAGGGGTAGCTCCTGGGTGCATGGACAGGGGCATTAGCCTCCTCACCAGGGCAAGGCTCAGAGTGGTTTGAGCAAGGGGAGGGGAGATCCCCCCCCGGCTGGGCACTGGGCCCAGGGCTTGCCCAGGTCTGCATGTGGAGCCTGTGAGAAAATCATGGCTCCCGGGCCTTACACGGGGCCACTGGCTGAAGCCTTGATTCCCCTGCTTGGCGAACCTAGGTGGGGGGGCAGGAGGGTGTTACCGCCGCCCAGGTACCGGGAGGGTGCCTCACCTCCCCCCACCTCTATGCGCAGGGGGCGGGAGTAGCCCAGAGAGATGGGGACTGTGGGGGTGGCACAGGAGTTGGGCCCACTGTGCGAAGCACTGGAGGAGGCAGGGGCGGCCCTGGTCCCAACATCAGACGTCCCCCTGCCGGAGAGCTGGGTGGAAGGGGGTGCCCTGTCCCCCTAACAGGAATGTCACCACAGTGGCACAAGGGGTGGAAGAAGAAGGAAGGAAGGAAGCAAGAGGATCCGGACATGATCAGGTGGATTGAGGCGTTGGAGCGTGGACTTAGGCTATGGCTGACGGCTACCAGTCCCCATTGTCACCAGTGGAACTACGTCCTGCAGCCCCGGTTTATCCAGGTACAGAAGCGACAGGGGTGGCTGGGTACCCGCCCCGGCCACCCCAACCTCCAGCTTACTAAGCTGTGGGGGTAGGGGGCCCATTTCCAGGGTGGATGGCCAGCACCCGATGGCTTCCCGAGAGGGCTGCTGGGGAGTGCGGCCCACTGGGGGGGAGCGTCCAGTGGCATGTCAGGGTTTGCAACATCGTCGAGTAGGGGGGCAATGAGACACCCTGCCTCTGGTGAAATGGAGCTTGGGTACCTGCATCGGGGCTTGGGTACCTGCACCCCCCCACCTGGGGTGCAATGGGTGCAGGGCCCCCGCCACAGCAATAGGGTGGGACCACGCACGTCAGGGGTGGGCCGGTGCCTTATGGAGTGCAAGCCCTCCAAGTCTGGGCCTAACCTGGGGGGTCAACCTGGAGGCATGAGTCAAGGGGCATGCCCTCTTCCGCTTATGGGTGCGGGATACACGGATGTTTCGGCCCCTTTATGCGATCACTTATTGCAGCCCACAGGGGAGAAGATATGGCGGGGCGAATATGTTAATATCTTCGCCCTTTTGTTCATGGATCCGATTCCTGATCCGAGCGATAGGGATGATAAGAAGGGCAAGGAGCGGTTTCACTGCCCCAAGACTGATAGGAACTGGGCAAATTGGACCTTGGCCTTCTCAATTTATCGGGGGGTAATAGTCCAAGCTTACCCAGACAAGGCATATGCCCTGATGAAGTATGCGGACATAGTCCGTCGTGCCTATGACATAGGACCCCTGGGACTTGGCTTAGGTATGATGAGGCATTTCGACATCGAGCGTCCTACACACTGGGTCTTAGGTGGAATATTCATGCACATGATCTATGGCTGAATTGCATGAGTGATTCTGCCATAGCATCAAGGGCAGACAGTAGGCACGTGCTAACAAAAGGGGGGGTTGCCTGAACCAATGACCCCTTTTGGAGCGAGGGCCGCAAGGCCCAAAGCACCAGGGGGATGGGGGGCCCAATGTTGGGAATTTGCACGCTCTGGTAAGTGCGGCTGCAGTGGATGCAAGTTTCAGCATGCATGCATCATTTGCGGGGGTACCATGCCACGTCGGCATATAACAAGGGAAGGCAATCGTGGGTGAAAGGGAAGAGCCATCCGGGCCCGCAAGGCAAGGGTGGGCAGGGTGGCCCCATGGGGGGGGGGAGGGGGCAACCCCAGTTAAAGTGGAGATGTTGGAAAGGGCATTAAGGGACCACCCAAATAAGGAGGAGGTAGCTTATATAGTGGGCGGTTTTCATGAGGGGTTCAGGATTCCAGCAGTGGGCGGTAGCTCCTAATCTCAGATCGGTACTAGGAATGGAGAGAGAGGTAGAAGTCAAACTGGAGAAAGATGTTCAGGAGGGTAGAGTGGCTGGGCCATACCACCAGACCCCTCCCATTGGAAGGCATGGTGGTTTCCCCACTGGGGGTGGTGCCTACGAAAGCCCCTGGGGAATTCAGGCTCATCCACCACCTCTCACATTCCGGGGAGGATCCGTAAATGATGCCATCCCTAAGGAACTCACGACCGTCCACAACACATCTTTTGATAGGGTGGTACACTTAGTAAAGAGTGCTGGCCCTAACGTGTTGCTGGCCAAGGTGGATATCAAGTCAGCCTTTCGACTGCTGCTGGTTCACCTGGATAGTTTTCATCTCCTGGGCTTTCATTTTCAAGGCCAGTACTATTTCGACCGGGCCATGCCGATGGGCTGTTCAATTTCATGCTCTGCGTTTGAGCGCTTCAGTTCCATGGTCGGTATGGCAGCGGGCGAAAGGGGGGGGAAATGACGAAATAGCTCGATGACTTCCTCTTCATTGGCAGAACGGGGAGAAGGGAGTGTGTTGGGCTGATGGAGACATTCCAAGGGGTGGCTGATGAAATGGGGATTCTGTTGGCCCCAGAGAAAACGGAGGGTTCCGCAACCTCTCTCACGTACCTGGGTATAGAAATTGACACGGTGAGGGCCCTCTCTCACCTCCCTAAGGATAAGCTGGATTCCTTGCGGGATAAAATAGCCGGCTGCTACGCTGCGGTCAAGGTCACAGTAAGGGAGTTGCAGTCTTTGGTTGGGAGCCTTAATTTCATGTGCAGAGTGGTGGCCCCTGGCTGTGCATTCCTAGCATGCCTGTATTGTAAGTTGAAAGGAAAACCCTCCACACATTATAATATAAGGGTTATGGGAGAGATGAGAAGTGACCTCCAGATCTGGGCGGAATTCCTGGACGGGTACAATGGGGTTAGTTTCTGGCGGGAGCAGCTCCTGCTGGAGGCTGAGCTCCAGGTTCACTCAGACGCAGCCGGCGGATGTGGTTTTGGGGTGTATTTCCGGGACAAATGATGGGCTGCCGAACTCCAGAACCGCTCCGTCCTCTTTTGGTGTGACAACATGGCAGTGGTACACGTAATCAACTCGCTGTCCTCCAGGTCCCCTCTGGTCATGAAGCTGGTCAGGGCATTAGTGTTGACGTGCCTAAGGCATAATATTCTGTTTGTTGCATGGCACATACTCGACATTAGTAATGGGATAGCCGATGCCCTTTCTCGCTTCCAGATGGAGCAATTTCGCTCTTTGACCCCTGGAGCCAGCTTGTTGCCGGAACCCCTGTCCCCAGCACTGTGGAGCCTTGGATCCTAGAGCTGTACAACGTCATTCTGGGATCTCTGGCAGCACGAACATGGGCAGAATACACTAGGGCCTCCCGTGAATTCCAGGAATTTCGAGTGCAACACGGCTGGGGAATGGGCTTTCCTATCCCTGAAGCACACGTTACAGTCCACACTAGCATTGAGGCGCTGGGGGGCAGCTGGGGGCACCATTGCAGGTAAATTGTCAGCATTGGGGTTTATGAGTGGCCTTGCTGGTTCCCCCCTCCCCACGACCGAGGGTTTTTCTGCCGCAGAACGTTGGAGAGTTGGTTATGAGAACAGGCTAGGGTGCAGGATAGTAGGGCTCCAATTATGCCCGTCCTCCTCCTTAAGATAATAAATGCCCTTAACTATGTTTGTTTCAACTCTTTTGAAGTGTTGTTGTTTGCAGCAGTTTTCAAGTTAGCCTTTTTTGGAGCCTTTCGAATTAGCGAGGTCATAGCTGAGTCCTGACGGGATTCCTCAGGGTGAGCCCTTTCCAATGATGTACAGTTGGGTGGCGACACGCTCCACTTGCACCTGTATTGGTTCAAAATGGATCAGCGAGGCAGGGGCCACGTGGTGAACTTGCATAGGGCGGGCTCTCCGGAACTGTGCCCTATTCGAGCAATTGAAGAGTACAGTAGGGTCCGACCGCCATTAGCTGGCTCCTTTTTTAGGCACAGCCAAGGCCCCCCAGTGACACGATACCAGTTCACTGCTGTATTGAGGAGGACACTGTCCCACCTCAGTCTTCCACCCTTGGAATATGGTTCACACTCGTTTCGTATCGGGGCTGCATTCTTTG
Source organism: Sphenodon punctatus (assembly GCA_003113815.1). Classification (NCBI taxonomy): domain Eukaryota; kingdom Metazoa; phylum Chordata; class Lepidosauria; order Sphenodontia; family Sphenodontidae; genus Sphenodon; species Sphenodon punctatus. The sequence continues at coordinate 3,131,454 of QEPC01001547.1, forward strand.
TGGCGGGCCTCCCTGAGCAGGGGATACAAGCAGTGGGGTGGTGGCGCTCTCGGGCATATCGCACGTATATTTGTGATCTGGTACACTAACTGTTTCTCTTCCATCTGTTCGTTCAGGTGCAGTGAGGTTTCGCGATAGGAGTCTGGTGTGGATCATCGGACACAGCCTGGTGCGATGGGCTGCGAAGGCTGTGGGCCAGACTTGCTGGGGAACCCAGCTGAGATTGGCGTACAGAGCCGAAATTCGTTGGATGGGGAGGAGCGACATATGGTGGCATCAGTTACTCCCCACGCTTCGGGCAGTGGGGGCTAACAGACCACCTGACATTGCGGTAATCTACTTGGCGGAGAATGACATACCTAGATTGACGGGGGTGGCCATGGTTGTTAACATCAGAGCCGATCTGCTAGAGTTGGAGCGAATTTCCCCCAGGGTTACTATTGTATGGACAGACTTGGTGGCCCGTTTGAGGTAGGACAAACCCCTGAGCCCCCAGAAGGTTGAGTAAACCCAGTGTAATATCAACAGGGAGTTGGGAAAATGGCTTCACTCTAGGGGAGGGATGAGGATCTCTCATCATGGCATCACCCACAGGTCCCCTGAGCTTTATCGCCCGGACGGGGTACACTTGTCGCCAGAAGGCAACAAACTTTATTTGGCCACTTTGAAGGCAAAGTTGGTGGAAATGTTAAGTTAGGTTAGGCTGGGTGGGGGTCGGGATCGTCTGATGTAAAATCGGCGGTTCCTTAGTGGCAGGGGTCCAGCACTGTTTGGTTTAAATAGTTAAGTAAATAGCATTTGGAGGCATCTTCTTAAGAGATGGGGAGGTGACACCTGGTGCAAAAGCAGGGCATGGCAAGCGCAAGGGTCACATCCCGGGGAGAGGTGTCAGTCAGAAGGAGGGCAAGGACAAGCACGGTCCTCAATCCTTCGGTGCTGTATCCTTGCTCCAGTCCGGAAAGGACACTGTCCCCTTCAATCACGGCCTCAGGGCAGTGAGCGAAGGGGAGATGTGTTTTGGGCTGGCACTGAAGGGCACATCCAGGTCAAGCCCTGTTTTGGTTATGGTACTAAGAGTTATATCAGAGGGAGTGCTGGACCTGAATTACTTAGAGGCAATTACCCAGCTTAGCCTAATCACAATTTGAATAAAGAGTGTGGCCTTTAAAACCCCAACTTGGGAGTCCTTGTCTTATTCCGGGTGCGTCGGCAAAGAGACTACAGAGGCTCCAGGGGAACCGAACAAATTGGACTGTGGCTGTGAAAGTTATCCTAGACCCAGAACGATTGTGGACAGACACTGTACTGTGGACCAGTAGCTGGGAAGTAACAATCTAGTCCATCGCTCTAATAATGCTGGGAGGGTTTGTGTCCTTATTTGTCTGTTTTTCTAGTTTAAATAAGCCAAACATTAAAGCTTTCACCACTTTAGGATAGTTTATTAAGGATATTTTATTTAGTATTCTTAAAGGATACTTTATTTAGGATACTTTATTAAGTTGAGGATAGCCCTCAACTTAATAAACCGCACCATAAGGAAAGCTTTCCTGATCTTCTGCATATATTTTCTTTCGCTTGATTTTAGCACCTCATACTTATACCTCCCTATGATTATTTCATTCCTGTCATGAGCCCTGATAATCAGACGTTTGAGCAGTACGTGCGTTACATTATAAACCCAGTGAGTGCAATCCGACACCTGACTTACGCCGGTGGCAGGCGCAGCACCAAGCTGGGCAGCGTGGGCTCAGTTGCACAGGTGTGCTGCATGCACAGCAGACCATTTTGGAAGGGGCATACTAATGCCTCGTGTGGCTTGCTGAGCCAGCGGCATGCACACGCATCTGAGCACCAGCGTACTCAGGGGGTGTTGGATTGCACCCATTATCTTAAATATTAGCTAGAAAGTAAGAAGGTATAAGCAGCATAAAATATGCTAATGTGGCTTCAAAAGAATTTCAACATATATTATTCCTAATAAATGATAGTGGTAGGAAGCTTAAAAAAGTAACACATGCTGTTTGAATCTGATAATCAGATCCTATTTTTTTTTCAGTAGGACATTAGTTATTTTAATTTTTTCTTAATGGTTCTCCAAAATAAATATAATTCTCTGGGACTCAGGAGAAATGGTGTGCTCTCAAATGCTCTCAATGTAATCTTTTGCACGTTCACTCTCTGGTGTCCACTTAAATTGGCCTAGTTATACAACGAAATAAGGTTTCACAATTATAATAATTACAATTATAGCCACTGCTTCTTGAAATATAGAAGAAACGTTGTGATAAACATTGCTTACATTTACATGATTCTAGGCCAGAATTCACATTTCTTGTTTTAATTCTATATTACACAAAGACATTCAGAAATAATTTTTGTGAAGATGTAGACTAATATAGAATCCTGAGAAAAAAGAAGCTGTGACAATACAAGGTTGCATATTCCATAACCATCCAAATAGGTACAGATTTGTAATTTGATCTTATTGACTCTAATGTGAAATTACTCTGAAGGGAATTGGGTTTTTACACTGACATATTATGATTTTTTCTTACAACAGTTAATTAGGGCCCAATCTTGCAAAATGCAGACTATTCTGGCTCTAATTTATCAGCGCCATTAAGAATGTGCTTAACTTTAAGCATATGAGGAGTCCTGCTGAAAGCTACTTTATTTGTAATTTCTTCTTCCTCTCTTCTTTGAAGCCATCAGTTATCTCATTTTATAGTATAATATTATGTATAGTATTATATAAAAATAGTATTATATATAATATAACCTACAAAAGAACTTAATCTTAATTATTTGGGGGAGCGGCAAATATGCGATAACTATAACGATGCACAGTATACTACAGATCAGTGAGCCTGACGGCTGTGCCAGGCAAAATGGTGGAAACGATTATTAAGAACAGAATTACTGGGCATATTGATAAACATGGCTTAATGGGGAAGAATCAACATGGATTTAGCAAAGGCAAGTAGTGCCTCACTAATCTTTTGGAATTTTTTGAGGGTGTAAATAAGCATGTGGATAAGGATGAGCTGGTCAATATAGTGTATCTGGATTTTCAGAAAGTATTTGATAAGGTCCCTCATGAGAGATTATTGAGGAAATTAAAAAGCCATGGGATAGGAGGCAGTGTCCTATTGTGGATTGGTAACTGATCAAAGGATAGGAAACAAAGAGTAGGACTAAATAGTAGGGGCGGGAAACCGGTAAAATCCGGTATCCGATAATGCCGGTACCGGGCGTACCGGCATTATCGGATTCGACCCGGTAATCCGGTCCGGGGTACCGGATTCCGGGTACCGGATTTTTTTGCATTGCAGCCATTTAAAAATGGCTGCAATGTAAAAACTTCAAGCCCCAAGTTAAAAAAAACAAACCCTCCCCGAGTCCAGGCTGCGCGGGTGGAAGGGGGGACACCCCCCACCCACCCTGCCCAGCCTGGATTTTTGTTTAAAAACAGACTGAGAGGCGAGCCCACCCCCCAGCACCAGCGGCCGCGGCGTCCCCGCAGCCGCCGGTAAGTATGACCCGATCCCTGGGGGGGGGGTTTAACACCCCCCCAACCCCCCAGGGATCACCCCTACTAAAGTTCAGTGCGCTTACCTTGCGGAGCTCCGGCGGCGGCGGCGGGCGGTCCGGCGGCCTCAGCGCCGGCTGTGGCTGCCGGCGTCAGAGACGCTCTAGGCCTTCCGGGGAAACCCGGAAGTTCCCCGGAAGGCCTAGAGCGTCTCTGACGCCGGCAGCCACAGCCGGCGCTGAGGCCGCCGGACCGCCCGCCGCCGCCGCAGCTCCGCAAGGTAAGCGCACTGAACTTTAGTAGGGGTGATCCCTGGGGGGTTGGGGGGGTGTTAAACACCCCCCCCAGGGATCGGGTCATACTTACCGGCGGCTGCGGGGACGCCGCGGCCGCTGGTGCTGGGGGGTGGGCTCGCCTCTCAGTCTGTTTTTAAACAAAAATCCAGGCTGGGCAGGGTGGGTGGGGGGTGTCCCCCCTTCCACCCGCGCAGCCTGGGAGGGGGAGGGGGAAGGAATTCATTTATTTCATTGAGTTCAATGGGGACACAGCGCCCCATTGAACTCAATGAAATAAATCTGGTACCGGTATACCGGATTTAATCCGGGAATCCGGTTTTTGCAGAACCGGTAAATCCGGTAGCCGGTAATGGGCCCGGGGTCCCACCTCTACTAAATAGTCAGTTTTCACAATGGAGAGAAGTAAATAGTGGCGTGCCCCAGGGATCTGTACTGGGACAGGTGTTGTTTAATGTATTCATTAATTATCTGGAAAGAGGAGTAAAGAGTGAAGTGATCAAATCTGCAGATGACAAAAAAGTTATTCAAGGTAGTTAAAGCACAAGTGGACTGTGAAGAATTGCAGGAGGATCTTGTGAGACTGGGTGACTGGGCATTTAAATGGCAGATGAAATTTAATGTGGACAAGTGCAAAGTGATGCATATAGGGAAAAACAATCCAAATTTTATGTACACAATGCTGGGTTCTAAATTAGGGGTTACCACTCAGGAAAAGGACTTTGGTATCATTGTGGACAATATATTGAAATCCTCACCTCAGTGCAAAAGCAAACAGAACGTTATGAATTATTCATAAACGGATAGAGAATAAAACTGAAAAATATAATGCCACTATATCAATCTATGGTGTGATCGCACCTTGAATACTGTGTGCATTTCTGGTCACCCAAATATAGTAGAAATAGAAAAGGTACAGAAAACAGCAACAAAAACAATAAGGGGTATGGAACGGCTCCCCTATGAAGAGAGGCTGGATAGGTTGGCGTTCTTCAGCTTGGGAGGAGATATGACAGAAGTTTATAAAATCATGAGTGGTGTGGAACAAGTAAATAGGGAACTGTTATTTACCCTCTCAAATAGTGCTAGAACTAGAGGACACTCCATGAAACTAAAAGGTCATAGATTTAAAACAAATACAACAGTATTTTTTCACTCAGTGCACAACAATTAAATTGTGGAATTTGTTGCCAGAAGATGTGGTCAAGGCCAGTAGAATATATGGGTTTAAAAAAGGATTGTACAAGTTTCTGGAGGATAGGTCCATTAGCAGCTGTTAGCTAGGTAGGTTTGGGGAATGTAACCTATTACTGTCAGGAACTGGGAGTAAACAACAAGAAATGGATCGCCCTATCATGACCTGTTGGGTACTTCTTGACCGAGATTGGCCACAGAGACAGATGCTGGGCTTGATGGACCATTGGTCTGACCCAGTAGGCACTACTTATGTTCTTATTTGACACAGGAAAAATGCACACATTTCATATTACCTGCATAAATTTGCATGTGTTTACAAAAATTTGTAATAGTTCATTGACTAATTTTGGAAAAAGAATAATGTCTAGCTCTATGTACATGTAATGCTTGTATGTGCAGGACTGATAGTTCATGTGACAACGCAGCCTATTGAAAATTCTCAAATATGTGCATTGACTTCGGCTCTAAAGTTTTAGTTTTAAAGGCACTCAGAGGATCACAAGTCGAAGCAGTGACAGCCCTGTTCAGCATGCTAAAGAATAATGTCTCACAAACACACTCATATGCACTTCAATCTTCTATGGGCTTCCAGTGGTGTTTATCCATCACTTGCAGCTTGTTCAGAATGAGGCAGCATGGCTGTTTACTGCTTTGGGCAGCCGTGCTCATACTGTACCTGCCCTCTGCATTGGCTGCCTGTAGAGCAATGGATTGAGTTTAAGATTTCGTTGCTTGTTTTCAGGGTTCTGAACAACATGGGCCCTAGCTGTATTTGAGACCTGGGGCTTCACATTGATGGGTATCCGCTCACAGAAACCATGTGCTGTTTGGGGATTCTGCGATCATGTTTTAAGTCAGTGGGCGATTGGACCTTTGCTGTGGTGGGCCCCTCAGTGTGAAACTCGCTCTCTTTGGATGTCCATCTTAGTTCCTCCCTCCTTACCTTTAAAAAGCACCTGAAAGTTTGTGTATTCTCTAGGTGCTTTTAGGATTCATCGTAGGTTCCCTTAATGTAGTCTGTCCTCTCTTTTTACATCCCCCTTTTAAATTCTTTTAGATTTTATTGTTTTATCTTGTTTTTATATTTTTATGATTGTAAAGAACTCCAAGTGCCATATGAAGGCAGGGGATTAACTAGTCCAAGTTATAAAAATAAAACAATTATTATATTACCCTTGCCTTTTTTTAGTTTTCATCTTGATCCCAGCATACAGATCCCACAGCCTGGGTGTTAACTTTCTTTGTTCTTTGATAGTGGTGCTTATCCCAAGCTTGAGAAAAAGTGGCATAGATTCTCCTACTATTCCCGTCCCCATCAACAAACAGCAACAGCAACAGCAGTAGTAGTAGTAGTAGTAGTCAGGGTCGTTAACTTAGGTACCTCTTTTTTTGGCTGGGCTAAGATGATGCTAATTACCCCCTTTGTCTGCTGAAGCCAGAACAAACCTTCCACTTGTGAGAAAGCAGTACAAGATAGTAAAGCCCGTTACTTTACCGGATTATTTATTATTATTATTATTATTATTACAATAAATGGGACTATACATATGCTTAATTGTAAATCATATAAGTGCTTTTCTGGATCAGGACTATAATTCTCAAGCGCTTTGAGAAAAACATTCTGTATAAGTATTTCCTAAGGTTCCCAGCATGATAGTGCCTCCAAATCTTTTAAACATATCTACTCTCTAAAAACCTCCAGTTTAAGAGAGGAGTTAAGTTGCTTACAAATTTCATCATGCACTAAAAATCAAGGGAATTGTAAGTTAAGGCTCCAGCCTTAAAGTTCATGACATGTAAGCAGTAAAGACATTGTACATTCTCACAAGCTGTGCTCCCTTACAACTTAGGTTCTGTGCACCCACACTTTGTCTTGGGGTAATTTCAGATGTTAGGTGATCACAGTCAATCACACCGAATCACGGTGGATTCAGGGTGGTGGCTGTGATTGCACGAACGTCTGTTTGAGCCCCACCAGATGTTCACCATGGTGAATTCCTGGCGGGGTTCAAAGCTAACCATGATTCTGGAGGTGAGGCCTGCCTCGCCTCCAGAATCGTGGTAAGCTGGACCATGATCAGGAACGGGGCAAAGGTAACGTGTTACCTCGCCCTGTTCCTGACTTTGGCCCAGACCATGGTATGGGATTGGGTGCAGTGGCCTGACTGACCGCTGCATCCGCCCGTCTCCCTGAGGGCAGGCGGCTGGTGGAGCGCGGGGGGCAGGGCTGAGCAGCTGCACGTCACGCCGCACAGCCCCGTCTCCTCCCCGAATCCCCTCTGTCAAGTCAAGTCAAGTCAAGTTTATTTATAACAGGGTGTAGCCAAAGCTATAACCCAAAGAAGAGCAAACATTTAAAAAACAAGTAATTTGATTCTCAGTTACAGCATTACAAATTTCCTACAAAGTAAGATACAAAGAACACGTCATTATATGACTCCTCTCTGTGATAAGGCCGGCACGTCTAAAGGATGGCCAGTCTGATCACAGACCGAGACGGATCCTGGTTCAGGGTTCAGCATGGCGGGCCAAAAGGCCCGTCACGTCTGAAATTACCCATGGTCTTTCAGCTCCAATCCTCTTCCTCTGCAGCTCTTCCCTAACCCCCTCTTTTCCCTATATCCTTTGGGGATAACAGGACAGCTGAGTACTGGGAGGCTGTATATGGGGGAAATACGGTTAACGGATGGGGGATGTGAGCATGCAGACAAGAGAGGAGGCACTTGGGTAGTGGGAAAAGTGTTTTCATCAAGAGGGGGAAGCCAGGTGTTGAGGTGTATTTATTGGAGGACAATGCACAGAAATACATGATGTATATGCCTTGATGCTACTGGGGAGCAGGCAAGAACAGAAGGGAAGTGTATGAATCAGGAAAGGGCTGAGAGGTGTTGGGAGGGGTATATATTTGGGGAGAACTGCAGCCTCCCCCCTCAAACCTTTTATGTATTTTATATATTTTATGTATATTTTTAAATATTTTAATTTTTGTAAGCTGCCTCGAGCTGCTTAGGCAGGATATAAATGTTGCAAATAAAGACTAACCCACTATTCTGCAGTGCCCTCACAGACAACTGAAGATCTGTGGAAAATACAATGAACCATATCTGTGATAGGGAACAGGAGTGTGTGTGTGTGTGTGTGTGAAATGAGAAAAAAAAACAAACAGGAAAGGAGGTGGAACAACAGGGAAAGAGGAAACAGGGACTGGAATGACAGGGAGCCAGCTATGGTAACGGGGCTAAATGATATAAGTCCTTCCCATGGGATCTCATCATTCTTCCTATCAGTTATTTCACTCAATAAGGTTGTCATTCTACCTATTTGTTATGAGATTCTTCATGTCATTCCACCCAGTTCCTTCCTGCTGTACACTCTCTCTTTTCCTCCTTGTCATTCCACCTATTCCAGTCATTTTCCCTGGTGCCTTCTTCATTATTCCAAACCCTCCTGCCTCTCCCCCGCCAAGCCTCAAAGAATCAGCTCAGTTCTACTCTTTCACAGCCATTTACTGGGATCTTTGAACGACAATAGAATTTATTTCCAAATTGCCTTTGCTGTTCCCTCCATTCCTTCCAATGGACATTCCATTTTATTAATTTCAAAATGTACCCAAATTAAATTCTTGCAAAAAAATTATATAGCACTGTCTGCAGCTTCACTGTTGACCCCAACCTACAGAGGAAGAGGACTGGGGCTAAAAGACCAAGTCAAAGTATGGGTGCATGGAGCCTAAGTTGTAAGCGAGCACAATATGTGAGACTGTACAATGCCTTTACTGCTTACATGGCACGGAAGTTAAGTCAGGAGTCTTAACTTATGATTTCCATGCTTTTTAGAGCATGATGGAATTTGTAAGTGCCTTAACTCCTCTCTTAAACTAGAGGGTTTTTGAGAGTAGAATGTCTGTGCTTTTTGATAAATAAAATGCAATGGAGAAAATTCCTCCTGCTGCCGTGGTACAATGCTGATCAGCATAACAGTGATATTTCAGAATAGCAAAGCATTACTGTGTACTGAAATGCAGATGCCTCTGGAGCAGGGGTGGCCATATGTACAGAAATCCTTCTCCATGTACTGAAATGCAGCTATTTATGAGGAAGGTATGGCAATATATACCAGAATCCCTCCTACCTACACCCTACACAATTTAGACATCTGTATGCTGAGAGTGAGGAAATGTTACTTTTAGCTTATGAATTTTCTGAATGCTTGATGTATGTATGTTAAATTACAGGTCTCACAATGATGAAAATGATAAAATGTTATAAAAAGTCAAAGGAGTTTTTTTAATGTTTCTGAAATTATTCACATTTTTATAAATACAGACATTAATAAATAAGTGACTTTCGATGTAGCTTTCAATGAGTCTGATCCCAAGCCCTGAGGATCTTGTGTGCGCACGCATGTGTGCAGTTTCCATGGGACACAATGTGCCCGCAATAGGAAGGTGCGTGGTTTGTGCGTGGCTGTGTGTGTGTATGGCTACGCACAGGATCTGCAGGGTTTGGGATCGGCTCTACCATCACTTACTGCAGGTACAGAAATAATCAGCATATCAAAGGGCCACTTGAAGGTACTTCAATTGTTTCAAAAGAACCAAGGTGCCAGAAAACACAGCTGTCGTTTTTGGTATGAGATCACTCAAGTGCATCACTAAATCACTTTTTGGTTGCCTTCTGAACAAACAACTTCTGGTTCTAAAGTTTGATTTTAGATAAATATCAGTTAAGTTACATCATCGACTGACATTCAGATTTGTAACCATTATGCTTCTAATGCATGGCAGTAAGTAAGAATTCATTAATTTTGTTGGCTGAGTAAGAGGAGGATGTGAATATTGTATTTTTTTTTAGAATGACTCTTCTAAAAAAAAGAAGAGTCTAGCATTCTGATGACGTTTTACAGTACTAATAAAATTGGTATTCAAATCTAGGCTCTTAGTCCTTTCAACTGTCCATGAAGATATCTAACGAAGTGTTTCCAAATTCTATACCAGTAAGAAAAACTATTCTCCCTTTGATGCCACACAAATAAATTTTATAGCAATCGTTTTCATTTTTCTTAGACTGTACCCCCTTTTCTTGCCCATAGAACTTGCTACCCCTGCCAGGCCACCCACGCATATTGGTTTGAAAAAACCCAGCATATTATTTTGCCTAAATATTTACAGTTGCAGATTCAGATGTTTGCCTCTCTCTCCTTGAACATGGATCTCTATCCCTGCTGCTGTCATTGCTCCCCTAGGTCAGAGCAAATGATCTTGTCTACTTCAGGAACATCAATCTTGATTTTAAATTTAGAATTTAAATTTAGAATTTAAAATGTGCATTAACTTTTCCTTTTTTCCTGAAAACTCTCACATCCATGCCCCTTCTCTAGTCCAGGTTTGGCCCACTCCTTTGCAGGATCCCAAGAAGGAGAATGTTGGAAAAGAAAGCTAGTGGAGGAATCTGGGTATGGGAAGGCATAGTGAAAATAATGATGAGACTATGGCCCTTTTATATGGGTGGCACCCACTCACGAACACCAGAAATGGATGAGTCCCATGTGAAGGATCTGGCGGACTCATGCGCGGTGAGTGGGGGTGTGTGCGTGCTCCTGCCGAACATGCATCCCCCACTCATCAACATGCATGGAACAACCCAGGAAAATGGAGGTTGCTCCATTATTATTATTATTATAAACATTTATATAGCGCCAGTCATGTACTTGGCGCCGTACAGAACATAGAATGGACGCGGTCCGTGTACTGATGAGTGGGGGTGGCATGGGGATGCATGTGCACCTGTATGCACACCCTGCCCACCCATCGCGCACGCACCGGCGTGCCCACGGACCCAGCAGGGCGGTGTAAAAACAGCCTATATTAGCAGATGCTTGGTTGACTGGAGGGGAGCGACACTGTATGCAGGGAGGCTGAAAAAGAGTGGAGGCTCGGAAAGGTGGAGTAAAAAACCCTGCAGAGTGCAGATGAGTGGTGACAGGTTGACGTTAAACTTGGGAGGATAGCAAACTCAAGTCACTACATTGCAATGCAACAGGCAGTGATTACAAAGAGCTACTCAGTCCACTCCATGTTCATTGTTAACTAGGGTGCTGGGGCATGGAACGGGAGTGCAGGGGATGGGGGGGCAGGATTTGGGGTGCAGGATATGGGGGAATCTGAGGGTTAGATTAAGCCAGCGCCCTCTGCCTCCTCACCCAGGGGTGCCAGGAGCAGCTACTGCCAGGAAAGGCGCAGCAGCCATGAGCCTCTCTCCTCAGGAGTTACCTTGTGTTGGGCTGCCTGCAATCCTGCCTTTCCACCCGTGCATTCCAAAGGACCCCACCCTGGTGGAGCCTGGGCTGACGCAGGGTCCCTGCAGGGCACTGGAAAGGGGGTAAGGTGAGGAAAGGCAAGATGGTTGGTAGCTGCAGGCACAGCACATTGTAACTCCTGAGGAGGGAGGCTCGGGGCTACTGCACTTTTCCCATGTTCTCCTCTCAACTTTCTGAGCTGAAGCAACCTCGAGCCTCCCTCCTCGGGAGTTACCATGTGCTGTGGCTGCAGCTGGCAGCAATCTTACCTTCCCCTACCCCAGCCCCTGAACGGCCCCTAAACTAGCCGCCCCATCCCTTGAATGGCCCCTAAACTACCCCCACACCTCCCAAAGAAATTGCACACTACCTCCTAAACCAACCTCAAGCTACCCTTCCTTTCCCATGCTAACCTGCCTCCTGCAGCTCCCACTCTTGACTCTCTCCGATGCTCTTGCTGTTACCGGGGGAAACTCAAATTTCCACCTGACGGGAAAACACCAATCAGCACCCAGATAGCTCCAACTGCAGAGAATTGCTGAAACTCCAGCATGTAACTGGTATGCGCATGCCTGACATAAGTGTTCTCCAAAAAGAAGATAACGAGCTATTGATGGGGATGTTGTTTTATTAAAAAATCATGTTTTCTATGTAAAGAACCACTAGCAGTTAGTAGATGGTGTCCTTTAATTTTCCAGCATATTCAACCTAACCTACACCGTAGAATAAATGAAAAAAAAAACACCTTGCAACAGATCTGGTCAGAAGCCTGGATGTAAAGTGCCCCAAAACTCCAATGTAGAAGATAGGCAGGTTTAACTATAGATCTAATATCATGGCTCTATAATTCATTCTTCCTGCAAGGTAGGAAAATACTATTATTCCCATTTTAAAGACTGGAAACAGACACAGAAGCCGCAGTTTTGAAACCATATATATATGCAGTATACAGGATCACTGACTTACATGGATTTACTCACAAGTAACTGCTTTTAGAGAACTTTGGAGAGAGAGATTGAATAGCCCAAGGTCACACACAGAAAGCCTGTGACAGAACAGGAAGCCCCATTACCGGGCTCTCCAGTCCCAGACTATCATCTTAACCACAGGATCTCTCTTGTGTCTACTGTTTTCCATTACCTACAGTATTACCAATTCATTCTGCTTGCCATATAGTCTCTCAATATAACAAATAATGCTTAGATTTTTTAAAGTATTTGTGCTCTGACAGCAACAGACGTTTAGGGAATCCACTGCAATATCTTTGGTTTGATAAACCCCCTCAACTTGAACCCCCCTCCCCCACTTTGGTTTTCATGAGACGATTTGCATGGACAATTAATGCCATAGCTTGACAGGAATGTACGCCTTTGCTATAGAAAGGGCCACCTAAATTGTTCCCCCCCAAAGCTGTATTCTTATAACCAGTTATACCTCTTAGTCCCCTATTTACTTTATACCCAGGTTTGCAAGCGGGATTTTATAAGATACTTTGTGTTTTATAGCTATTTTTGTATAATGAATCTTAGGGAACAGAAAATGATTATAATGCTTTAGAAACATAGGATCAGATCCTTAGTACCAAATTTACCCCTTTTTGCTAGGTACACACGAGCCCCATGTTGAAAGAAAAGCCACGCAGGGAGTGTTTACATGCTCCCCACGCTACTGGAAGTGACGTGCTCCCCATTGTCGGCAGCGGCAGTGGCTGGAGATGCAGTGCTTTGAAGAGGCGTGTTCTGAAAACCTGAAAAGTAAGGCTTTCAGAATGCGCCTCTTCAAAGCACCGCATCTCCAGCCGCCACTGCTAATAACAATGGGGAGCACGTCACTTCCAGCAGCGCGGGGCACATGTAAACACTCCCTGTGTGGCTTTTCTCTCAACGTGGGGCTCAGGAGGTGCTTTTCAGCACCTCGTTTAAAAGCAGCCTGAGGCTTTCCACCTCGACCCTATACTTAAAGCATTCCTGACAGATGCCGGTCTAGTCTTTTCTTGATAACCTCCATGGAAGGAGATTCCACAACCTCTCTAGGCAGGCTGGTCAAGTGTTGAACTGAATCAAGAGTTAGGAAATGATCCCTTGGGGACCACAGATACCTGTCATAAGTTCCAACACCTTGTAATTGTTGTCAGGGTTTAATCAATTTGAGAAGGGAAAGCCACAACTGGCTTCGTAAGGTCTGCCTGACAGGAGGGAATGGGGGCAGGGCTTACCTGGAGGAGAGCCCTGGAGCAGTGGTTGCAGTGTAGAGTCTCTAGGAGTGGCAGTGTAGAGTTCTACTGCTCCTGGAGCCCTTCTGTGGCCACTCTCAACATTGCTACTATTCTAGGGGGCCACGCCACTGCCACTCCGAGGAACTCTCAACCACTTCTGCTGCTCCAGGTAAGCCCTACCCTCCCCACCCCTGCACTGCCTTCTGATTCTAGCCCACAGCCAATGGGTATTTTCAGACGTTACGAGATCACGCTCAACCACGGTCAATTCCTATGTGGTGAGCGTGATCCCGTAATGTCTGTTTAGTGTTACGCCAGATGTTCACCCCCGTGAATCACGGTGGGGAATCAGATTTACCACGCTTCTGTCCCTACTCACCAGAGGAGGAACGGAAGCGTGGTAAATCTGATTCCCCCCCACGATTCACGGGGGTGAATACCCGGCGTCACACTAAACAGACCTGACGTTGACACGCTCAACCACGGGAAAACCCAGTGGTTGAGCGTGTCAGCGTCACGTCTGGCCGCTGACCACGGCCCGGAATCGGCAGTGAGCACGGCTGCCGATTCCAGGTTGTGGTCAATGTCCTGAGGCGGGCGGGCATGGCGGCCGCATTGGCCACAGCGCCTGCTCGTCTCCGGGAGGGTGGGCTGCTGGGAGAGTGGGGGGGGGCAGGGCCGTGCGGCTGCGCGTTGGTGGCCCTGCCCCCTCCCCAGATTCCCTGCCGGGATCAGGCAGCACGTCTGTTGGACATCCCACTTTGATCCCGGCGGGGAATCCCGAAGGTTGTTTCCGTGACGGGGCCAATTGGTCCCGTCCCGTCTGAAAATACCCAATGTTACCAGACATAACAGTGGCCACTGGCAAGGACCTGCTATTTGTACACTCACAGCATTTTCAGATGAATAATGATGAGCAATTGGATAGCAATTATGTAGCAGGTTGTGGACAAACACTTGCTTTGTTTCGGCTGAATGGGATTATGTCTAGTAACATCAGATGTGTGTCAAATTTAATGCTAGTATAAGTAGCCGAGATAACTCCACTGAATAGTGCCATCTTGTGCTTGGGGAGTTTCTTTAGAAGTTATGGACTATAAATACTGCACACACAACCAACAGAAACAATTATTTACAACTGAACACAAGTATATTCAAAACGAAACTTAAATGCCATAAAGGATTTTCTTAAAATATTATAAAAGAACAAAAATGAAAATTGCAGGGAATGTAACAAAAAAATAATAATATCTCTTTAGAGAAATAACTCCACTTAATAAATTGTAGGACAACACTCATTGTGGCTAATTAAATGTTTTTATCTCCCTCTCCAAAGCGTACTGGCACTGCTCTCATCATTCCAGTTGGTTTGCTGTAACCAAATATGACAATAATTCAGAGTGCTCTTCACGTCTAGCCAAGGTATCCTCTGAGTTAACTTCTCATGGGACCAATCAAGCAAAACACGGAATACTACACACAGCACTTTAGTTTCTTAATATCTCCCCAACCTTAACTTGTGATGCCCCAAACGTATCATTAAATAAAAGGACCAGCAAAAACAACTGAAAACATAGTAATGATGTTCCTTCCTGTGAATGTGTGATGTCAGGCAGGAGTACACATTTACTGTTTCTAAGCAAACAATGAAGAAAACACCTGTGAATGGAAATACCAACAGAAAATCTACAGTCATATGTTCAACATAACCCTTATACATAACCTCATGGCTTAGCTGAAAGATTCTTTTCAGTCAACAACCATGCCAGAAAGAAACCTCCTCTTATAATATCGGTGACTGCAGTTCAACAAGGCATGTGTTTATCTGCTTTCTGAACACAGATGGATTAACACGCAAACTGTAACAAGTGTATTAAAAATCTACGTCTATGCAGTTTAATCACAAGGATGTGGAGGTCCATGTTCAGCAAAATGAAAATATGCTTGACTTGGAATTCCTTTAAAAAAAAAAAAAGAAGAAAGAAATTTAAAAGGAGAAACTTTGGTTTTGCTTACCTGTGAATTTTCTTTCTGGCTTCTGGTAATGTGGCCATTCTGCCCCATCAGTCACAGATTCCAGAACATACTGATGGTTGTACCCTTTTCCCAAATAGGTACTCAGGAGGGAGTGGGGGCAATTGGTTCTATTCTGGAGGTAGCTTTAGGGTATTTGTTTTTTTCCCTTGACTTTTCCCCTTTACTTTTTTTGTTAACCCCCGTTCCCCCCTGCTTTGTTAGTATTTAGTGTAAGTTTGTTATAAGATTGTGGTAGTATTTTCAGCTTTGGCAGCTTCATACTGGGCTTGCGCGGAGGGTTCACTTAGTGGTGGGTGGTGGACTTTTAGGTTGGTGGGTGGGGCGAGCAGGAGGTGGAGCCAGCAGTAAAATTGCCATAAAAATGATCAATGGAATAGAACACACAATGAAAGAAAAATTCACAGTGCATGCAGAATGAAAAACTACACAATAGTGGTGGCATGCAATAGTAAGCAAAATACAAAGTTCTGTGTGAAAAAATTAAAAAGGGAAAACCAGCATTTGCTCCTGTAGATCAGGTGCTGGGGGAGTGGAGACAGGTCAAGGCTTCAAGTCTATTGTAAATAAGGGGACAGTATATGACAGCATACATGATTTGTTTCACTTTTTAAAATTACTATTTTAAAGAGAAGAATCCACTCAGGAGAGAAACCCTGAATATATCAAGGATGTGAGGAAAGCTTCAGGAGACGTTGGAACACTCAATATACAGCAGAAAATGCATACAGGGAAGAACCCTTATGTGTGACCTGGCTGGGAAATATTACAGGGTGGGTTCATCCCTCAATACACAACAGAGAATTCACCCTATCAGGGAAGGCCCTATAAATGCCTAACTGTGGAGAAAGCTTTAGTGTGGAATTCAATTTTTGGCCCTTTTCACATGAGACACCCCCACCCATCTCAACGTAGTTTTGCTGCGTGGAGATGGGTGGAGGCGCCCATGGGAATGCCGTGGGGAATGGGTGGGGGTCGGCTCCCGCGCTACACCCATCTCCACCCATCACCCACGCATGGAGCAATGGGCTCCAATGTTGGTTGCTCCGTGGGTGGAGATGGGTGTGCGCCCATGGGCCGGCCGTAGAGCCAAAATTGTGGTTAGTTTGAGCACAATCAGGAATGGGTCAAAGGTAACGTCTGTTATCTTGGCCCATTCCTGATTGTGGTCCCGGCCACCGGGTGCAGTCAGGCACAGTGGCTTCACTGGCCATTGCGCCCGCCCATCTCCCTAAGGGCGTGGAAGCCCGGGAGGCCGGGTTGTGCAGCTCCACAGTGCACTACTTGGCCCCACCCAGACTCTGATTCCCATTAGTGATGTGGCTGGCACGTCTGAAGGAAGGCCGGCCTCATCACCGACTGGGATTGGGGAATGATCCTGGTCCATGATTCAGTGTGGCGGGCCCAGAGGCCCGTCATGTCTGAAAATATCCTTTGTGCCCTGGCCTACCCCTCCTTGAGCTGCGTGCCTTGCTTTTTATGTGCCAGGAGTGCCCTGCTCTTGGTATATTAGCCCATCAAAGGCAAGGGGAGGAGTCATCCTATTGTTGCTGCCCTGGTGCCTTCCCACTGCTCCATCCCCCCTACCCTCTGCTCAACAACACCTGGTTGCTCATGCTCCATGGATAGCCCAGCCCCAGCCCACCCCCTTCCAAATGTCCCAGTCCCCCTGTCCTTCCCTCACTTTTCTTCCCTCCACCTGATTCCCAACTAGGTAGCCACGGTGCTCCTCCGTTCGGGCGCAGCTTGGTTGTTTCCAGTCTCAGTATGCCTGATCTGAGGAGCAAACGCAGAAGTACACAATGCCTTTCAGCACTGTGCACTTTTGCACGTGTCAGCAAGCCCCCTCCCGTCTCTGTCAGTGTGGCGGATGCTGGCCAGTTGAGAGCCAGCCGGGGGGAGGGACGCCGCTGCAATGGGTGGGCTGGCTGATCAGCTGCGAGGCATGTCTGGCCCCTCCCCTTTCCTTTCCAATAAAATTCATGATGAAAGGCAAGGGGAGGTGCCAAGCATGCCCTGTGTACACCTGATCCTGGGCTTGGAGCAGCTGCATTGCAACAGCAGCGCTGAAATTGGTAGTGACAGCAAGTGCAACAGGGCATTTAGTGGGTTTGCACCTCGGCGCCCATGGAGAAAATCCACATTTGGGTTCACCCTTCCCATAGGCAGGTACTGCCAATCAATCATTTGGAACCTGCCTCCTGTACTGTGGGGAGGAGCTAACCCTGTAGTCAGGATAGCCACTTCACCAGAAACTGAACAGACAGACAGATCTCTTCCTTCTCATGGTATAAATTACTAGTCACTGAAAATGATTAGCTACAAAAAATTATTAGAATACTCAGGCTTTGCACTAACCTTAAAGGCAGGGGACCCACATTCACTGTGTTTTCCCCATTGGTGACAATGGGGAAAATGCAGTGAAAATGGGGCCCTGCCTTTAAGGGAATAATCCTAAAGCATGCTCCTAATTCCACAGTAATGTGTGCATGTGGACTACAATGCTGAACGTAGAATTTTATTTCTCTGTCTACCATAAAGAGATAAAAAAAATACACAAGAATACAAACCCCACCTTGTATTCCCAACTAGCACATATCCCAATAGATCCTGCTTTTCTGGAATGTTCTTCAAGTTCAGCAAATACAGATGGATTTGGGTGCATCCCAAAAGTGAGGATATGCATGCAAATATCAGCTAAAAGAAAAATACTATTCCTTGTAATACATGATATGAGTCACCTATTTTGTAAATGTCTTGAACTAAATCTTACTCTTACAAGAAACAACTCCACAGGGCATGAAAGGGACAATGGTTGGCAGGTAGCTATTCAGCTAACACCCAAGGCATACTGAAAATGCAAAGTAAGAGGTCACAGTGAGTTTGCATAATGGTGCAGTGCTTGTTCCTCTGTTCAGCAGAAGCAGCACACTAACCACTGCCAACCTGTCAGGATTTGCTGATGACAGCATATGTACTAGCTGAACAGAGCACTATACTTTTCCTTTGAGAATATCTTGTGTGGGTTGACAAACTATTCATAATTTTCAGCACACTCCTGTATAACATGGAGATATCTTTCCAACTACTTCCTTCCCGAGGAGAAACACATTCTTTTATGCCCCTCTTTTCAAGTTTCTACAAGCAACAGAATTTGGCCATATGGCACTTGCATGCCTTCAATGACACGCTTCCTTTTCCAAACATTTGTATAAGAATTAAAAATTAGTTTGCAGTACTATTGATAATTCTGTGAATTACTTAATGTAACTATTCTCAAAGAGCTAACATAACCAAAAGCTGCTGGTTTGCATATACTTTCATTATAAGCAGGGAACTTCTGAAGTCCCAATTTCGAGGAAACCACTTGAGCTACAGTTGTGAAAATTCCATGGCTTATGTTTGTGGATACCGTCATACATACAAAATTTGAAGAAACTCCATCTAAAAAATGAAAAGTTATAACTATTTAAAAGTTAATTGCTGGTGGTCAAAATGCACCGCAGCCTGATGATTTTGAATTATCGATATCTCCTCCCCACAATGAGTTGAGCTTCCAGACTCCACAGCCTTGGAGCCTGAGATGTCCATCAAGTGCTACTGTAGTATGATAATGCTTGGTGCAGCCAAAACGAAGTTATTAAACATTTTAAAAACAGTTCTTCTGACTGGCACATGTGCAATTGAGCAGTCGCTGACTGCCATGTGTGTTAATACACTCTTGCCTCAGTAGCCACTGGCAAGAGGAAGGTCTAGTCAGTTTCATGTCAATTACCCTCTTGCCTCACTCTGTACTTTTCACACTGTATGAAAAGTTGCATGACTTTTATTCATTCACTCTATGGGGAGGTTTTTGAGCAATCCATATCTCCTCCCCTCCGGACGAGTTGAGCCCCAGACTTCACAGCCTTGGAGTATGAGATGGCCACCAAGTACTACTATAACATGATAGCGCTTGGTGCAACACAAACCTAGTTATTAAACATTAAAAAAATCAGTTCTGCTCGCTGGCACATACACAGTGCTATGAAAAGTTGCATGACTTTTATTCATTTGAAGTTGCATCGCTTTTATTCGTTCACTCCAGCTGTCTGCGCCCGGGCTGCCAGCCCCCCTAGCCAGGCAGGAGTGGAAAGACAGGTGCCCGCCCACTTCTCCTCCTGCCCCACCCCTTGCCCAACATTCCAAGTCCTAATCTGACCCCCCCATCTGTGCCATGAATCTGGGGTTGCTGCAGTTCGGGAGTCTCCTGCTTTGCTTTTCAGGGGAGACACTGACCGGAAGCCCGCCGGCTGCGGGAAGAAAAGACAGAGCCCATGGGCAGGTACTGCTGCAGGTCTGGGGCTATTTAGAAAGACCCAGACCCCTGGGCATTGTAAGAAAACTGGCAAGACAGCTTTCTCATGGGGCAAAATGCTGTGTAGCTTTTGTCTCAGGAAAACAAAGCCGTGCACCTTTGCCTCTGATTAGGTATATTCCGCGTGATCTGAGGCAAAGGTGCGCAGCTTTATTTTCCCGAGACAAAAGTTGTGCAGCATTTTGCCCCATGAGAAAGCAGTCTTGCCAGCTTTCTTACAATGGATTGGGGCTTGTGGGGGGAGGCAGGGGAGGGCAGCTACAGGGGATTGGGGCTAGTGGGAGGAACAGTCAGGGGAGGGGAAGCTTCAGGGGTTTGGGGCTGGCAGCGGGAGGGGAGCTTCAGGGGATCAGAGCTGGTGGGGGGAAGAGGCGTGGGAGGGGATCTTCAGGGGAGTGGGGTTGGTGGGGGGAAGGCAGGGGAGGGGGCTTCATTGGATTAGGGCTGGCTGCAGGATTCAGCTGCTGCTTGACACTCATGCAGGGGCCTGATCCTGCTTCTCCCAAGGGCAGGTAATCATTAAACCAGCTAGGAGCCCAAGTGGAGAGTTTGCCAAGCACCAGCAGTGATCGAGGGGAGGAATTGACTTTGTCTGACACCTTGATCCTAAATCTAACTGAGCCCCTGTTCGGACCTTAGCTGCTTGTTTACACTATTTTAGCCCAGTCCCCCATCAGGCTGGCTGGTGGCACTGAAAGTCTTGCCCTGGCAAATCTCTGCTGTCTTATCAGCCCCTGGCCTCCTTCTACGAGGAGAGCGATTGGGGTATCGGGTTCCTTCTGGAAGGGGTTCAAACTCACTCCACACCGCACAAGGACTGAGGTGGCTGCTGAGAGGCTCCCCACTGCAGTCTCTAGTAATCAAATTCCCTCTCATTCCACAGGAGAGATTCTGAAGAATTTCAATCTAATAACTTAACTTAATTCCTTACCATACATACTTTTATTAATTGTCACTAACTAAACTGCCACTTGGGGGATTAGCCATGGGCGGGCTTTGCCCCTCCCCTGTTGGGAAGGCCACTGCAAAGGGATAGGGATAGGGATGGGAGCCCCCCGTGGGGGCTTCCAACGGCTGCAGCGCGGTTTTGCACTTCTCGTGGAGAGCGGGGGCTCTCGCGAGAGCAAATGCGCCAAGTTAGGTACAGCGCTCAGCCCGCGGAGGGGCTGTGTGCTCAAAGAAGAAGGCCACCGACCTTGGATGGGGATCTCTTCAAGGCGGGGATCTCAGAGCTGCACGGCTCAGCGGAGGACCAGCTTTGGGGGCAGGCAGGAGTCGTGCAGCAAGTAGATTAAAAAAAAAAAAAATGCCACCAAAGTGGGCTTGGAAGCAGCCGCAGCGGTAGCAAGGCAGGGACGGGGCCACAGGGAAGTGCATGACAGCTGAGGCGGCCCCCCCGCCCCTGGTGTTGGAGCTGCGGGGGAGGCCCAATTTGCTGGAGGAGTTAGCGGGAGTGCTGGGTAGGCGCATGTGAGGAGGGGCTCCTCTGTACGGGGCCAGAGGGGGCATCCAGTGGGTTCACTGGGGCCAGGGGGGGGGCCTCCCCCCCTCCTAAGGCTGTGGGATCAGGGTCCTGCATGGAGACGCAAAACCTGTCAGTGGTTCAAGGCAGAGTCATGGTGGATGAGGCCCCTTTGGTGACAAGGTTTAGGGGTAGGCCTAGGGTTACTCAGGAGTCCTGCCTTGCTGAAGGAAGTTAGGCCTTTCCTGTCTTGCTGAAGAAAGTTAGGCGATATGCTGATTTGCAGGAGTGTAGGGCAGCTGGGGGCTCTAATGAGGAGGAGGGCCGCGGGTCTTTCTCCAGGGGTTACCACTCTCCCCCCCCCCCGGGGAGAAGAATGTTGTTCCTTCTTCCAGGGCAGCGGCGGAAGAAGAAGAGTTGGCAGGCAGAATCAGAACATTGGCGGTCAGGATGGAAGAGATGGAGAAGGAAAAGGAGATGGACGAGCTGGACCAGGGCAGCGGGATCACAGCTACACTGGGTGGCAGTGGCTATCGCGGCCCTCCTGCCGGTGAGTCAGGGTTGGAGAATAGCGCGTCATCTATGGGGAGTGTGGGTTCCCCTGCGATGTCAGCGGTGTCAAGTTTAGGCCACGTTAATCAGCAGAGAGCGGATGAGGTGAGTGAGCAGAGGTTTTAGTGGGATGGAGCGGCATGGAAACTGGGTAGACCGGCAGTACTGCTAATACAGTGGTCCACCACTGCGCCACCTTTTACTGGTTTAAGTGGTGAACTGCACTGGGGTCTGGCAGGGGCCTAGTCAGCAGGGTAGTTTTTCCCCTCCGGTTGGGGTGTGTGTGTGTGTCACCAGGGGCAACCAGTAGATGCGGGCCATCCTCAGCAATTTGTGGGATCCATTATCCCTTATGCAGAAGTGTCGGCCCCGTGAGGGGAGCACCTTCTCATTGGCACACAAAAGAGGATATGGAAGGGGGAGTACACAGACATATTTGCTCTCCTTTTCCATGAGCCCGTCACTGATCCGAATGACAAATTGGATAAGAGGGAGTAAGAAAAAATAAAGAAACCAAAGGCAGTCAGGAATTGGAGTAACTGGGTCTCAGCATATAGGATTTATATGGGGATCGTTATTCAGGTGCAGCTCTGGAGAGCTTCAGCCATGCTTAAGTATTTTGATATAATCCACAGGGCATTTAAGACGTTTCAGGGATCTGGTTGGCTCCGCTATGACGAGTCCTACAGGATGAGGGCCTCAATGAACCCTATCATGAATTGGGATCTGCATGCAGGCGAGCTATGGTTGGAATGCATGTTTCAATCTAGTCGTTTATCGAGGGCAAACAGTGGACATGTCCTTACGAAGGGGGCGTGTGACAAATCAGAATATGAACAGGTGGTGGTAGCCCGCTCTGGGGCAGGTAATTTGGCTTGCTGGGATTTCAACGAGATGGGAAAGTGTTTTCGTCAGCAATGCAAGTTCTGGCATGACTGCACATCCTGTTTTCAACGTCACTCCGCATTGTACTGCCCCAGGATTAAACAAGGAAAATCCAGGGGCAGGGGTGCTGTGCCCTCTTACGGAAAGTCAACCCCTGGGTCAGTGGCACTGCAGGATAAGGGCCCCAATGCCAATTAAGTTAGATGTACTTCAAGATTGGTTAGTGGGTTACCTGCCAATCGAGGCCGTTTATTTGATATTAGGTTTTACTGAAGGTTTTAGGATTCCATTTGAGGGCATTCGTGTTTCATTGCGTTCCTCGAGTTTATTGTTCTTGAAAGGTTTGGAAGCAGTGGGAAGAGCGAAGATAGCTAAAGAGGTGCAGGAGGGTAGGGTGGAGGGCCCTTTCATCGACCCACTTTTGGAGAACTTCAGAGTATCGCCTTTGGCCATCGTTCCAAAGAAAGCGAAGGGTGAGTTCTGGATGATTCATCATCTGTCTTATCCTAGGGGTGGGGCAGTGAATGATTCCATTGACCCTGCGCTTTGTTTGGTCCGCTATTCCTCTTTTGATTCAGCGGTGTACATGGTTCGCAGTTGTAGCGCTGGAGCATCGTTGGCTAAATGTGACATAAAATCTGCTTTTAGACTCCTGCCCGTGCACCTGGATGATTTCGATTTGTTAGGTTTTAGGGAGGTTATTACTATGATGAGGCCAAGCCAATGGGCTGTTCCATTTTGTGTGTGGCGTTTGAGACCTTCAGCAGCATGCTTGAATAGGTGGTCTGCCGCTGGACAGGTGATGTGCATATATCTCATTATTTAGACGATTTTTTGTTCTCAGGGCATGCAGGCACGAGTGACTGTGCTAAACTCCTCGCATCCTTTCAGAAAATGGCCACCGAGCCTGGGGTTCCCTTAGCAGAGGAAAAAATGGAGGGTCCTGCTCGAGTGTTGACATATTTGGGAATAGAACTTGACCCCGTGCAGGGTTGTTCTAGGTTACCAGAGAGTAAGCTTATCCCATTGAAGATGGTGGTGGTGGGTGTAATGCAAAGACAGAAGATTAAATTGAGAGAGCTTCAATCTTTTCTGAGGTCTCTTAACTTCGCTTGCTGGGTGGTTGTTCCGGGTACGGCATTTTTGGCAAGATTGTACAGAGCGTCTGCTGGGGTGCAGGCCCCACACTACTGGGTGTGGATAAATAATGACATGCGGGAAGATCTTACAATGTGGCTGGAGTTTTTGGTTACTTTCAATGGAGTATCATTTTGGTGTTCAGAATTGCTGTTGAAATCAGAGTTTCAAGTGCAGTCGGATGCGGCAGGTAGTTTTGGTTTTGGTGTGTTTTACAACGGTGCTTGGTGCGCGGAGCAATGGCCCTTGGAATGGGGACCTGGCCTAATTAGAGATTTGACATTTTTGGAGTTGTTCCCCTTATTGGTGGCAGTGTCAATTCGGAGTAAGGAATTCCAAAACAGGAGAATATGTTTTTGGTGTGACAATTTGGCGGTGGTCCACATTGTCAATTCTTTGTCATCTAAATCTATGAGGGTTATGAGGCTGGTGTGGGCTTTTGTTCTGTGCTGCTTGAAGTTTAATATCTTGTTTCAGGCTAAGCATGTACCCGGGGTGGATAATTCCATTGCCGATGCTCTCTCTCATTTTCAGACCACTTGTTTCAGACAGCTGGCTCCAGAGGCGGACTTGACCCCGATTCGGATTCCAGCTCATCTGTGGAATCTTGGACTAGAGTAATTAACAGGGCTGTGAGGAGTTCTCTGGCACCCTCCACGCTGGCATGTTATGAATCTTGGTTTGGAAAGTTCAATGAGTTTAGAGGTTGTTTGCGTGTTCACAGTTCTTCCTCCCCTTTGGAGGTCCAGGTGTTGAAATATGCAGTTTTTCTCCACAGAAAGTGTCTTAGTCTTAGGACTATCGCTGGAAGATTGACAGCAATCTCCTTCCATTCCAAGCTGTGTAATTTTAGGGATCCTTGTTTAGGATTTCAGTTAAGGAGGGCTTTGGAGGGTTGGTCTTGGGAGCGGGGATATACGGTTGATTCACGCCACCCCTTATCAATTACAGTATTGTCTCAGTTATTGTTGGCCCTGCATCTTGTGTGTTACAATAGTAGCAAAGTTTTGTTATTTTGCGCCACTTTTTTAGTTGCCTTTTTTTTGGCCTTTAGAGTAGGGGAGCTGGTTATGTCATCCAAGGGCGGGGGGGCGTGGCGCTGGGCCATGCTATCAGGGCATCGGATGTGAATATTGATTTGGGTCATATGTTCCTTTTCTTAAGGCATTCAAAGACTGATCAGTTGGGTATGGGAAAAATTATTCATTTGCACTCAGCAGCGGAGCAAACGATGTGCCCTGTGGACGCGGTTCTGCGGTTCTTGGGAATTCGGCCCGTCAGGACTATTCCTTTGTTTGTGCATAGTAATGGCTCTCCTCTTACTAGATTCCAGTTTGTTGCAGTGTTCAGGAAACTATTAGCAATAGTGGGATTGCGTCCCAGTGAATTTGGAGTGCATTTCTTTAGAATTGGAGCCGCAACTACGGCCTCTATGGCTGGTTGTTCGGGGATGGACATTCAAGCTATTAGCCGCTGGAAGTTCCAAACCTACAGACGTTATGTTAGGCCTTTGGGCTACTTGGCATAGTTACGGGGTACAAATGGTTGGTGCAGTGGTTGTCATGTTGCTGAATATCTCCTTGTTTGTTCTACAGGTCGTGCCCCCATCCTCGACGCAAGCAAGTTTGCATAACTGGGCACAGTCTCATTTTGTCTTTCAAGCATGCCAGCAACATCGTGCACCTAATTTGGGGCTGGATCTATGGTTTGATGTTATGTGGTTCGGGTTCAGGGGTATGAAATGGAACCAGTTCCTCCCATGGCTCACGTCTAAATTGAGTGGGCTGTTGCTGGATGTTTTGGTTCTCCATTTGGGGGAGAATGATCTGGCGCAGAAGGCAGGGTTGGAATTAATCTCACTGGTGGTGGCTGATTTATGAGAGGTGTGTAAGCGTGCTCCAGAATTGTGGGTCCTGTGGGTAAGTATGTTGCCCAGGATATTATGGGCGGGGGTGCAGTACCCCAATAGGATCGACAGGACTTGCAAGAAAGTTAATAATTCTGTGGCAAAGTGGATCAGAGCAATGGGAGGACACGTCATTAATATCACCGAGATCAGTTTTAAGGACCGTTCGTTATTTAGGAAAGATGGGGTACATTTGTCATGGAAGGGTAATTCATTGTACCTGGATGGGATGGTCTCTGGTCTCATTGCATGGTTTGGTAGTCAGTGGGAGGGGGGTCATTAGACTTAGCCCATTCCCCGTGGCAATTTAGTACAGTGTGAACCCGTTAATTTCACCCAGTCCAGTTAGCTAAACTGAAGGTCACCACATTTTGGTGAGGTTTGGGGTTCCACATTGGGATTAGGCAGCCTGGTGGAGGGAGGCGCATTCACTCCTCACCTAGGCTTGGCGGGCTGGGCATGCACTTTCAGCCTCCATTGTCTCACCTTGCGGTAAAATTTAGGTGTAGAGGTAGGATACAACTCTGCCTCTGCTGGGCTGGGAGGGGAATGACTTATCAGTCCCCAAGTGGGCTCCATAGGAGTGTTATGCACTGTACAGTGTTATGCACTGTACTTTTCCCTTGTATTACTGTTGTTGACTGTATAACTGTTGACGTTGTTAATAAAGGGTTGCTGCCAAATTTCTCCCAAACTGGATATGACTCGGAATCCTTTGTGGGAGCCGGTGGGGGGGGCAATGTCACATTATTTCTTTATTGATCATTTTTTTATCATAATTTGACAACAAACAATTTTTTCAAACTGCCTTAACTCTGTCATTTACATGTATAAAAATTGTATACACGTTATACAATGAACTGTTGACAATGTCAGTATAGACAACTTTATACAATCGGCTGTACACAACACAATTCTGTGCAAAAGGACAGCGTTAAGGCAGTTTGAAAAAATTGTCTGTTGTCAAATTATGATAATAAAAAATGATCAATAAAGAAATAATGTGATAGTTTAGTTAGTGATAAATAATAAAAAGTATGTATGGTAAGGAATTAAGTACGTATATTACATTAATGTTGATGGTAAACTATGGAATATAGATAGAAAATCTGTAAATAATGTCCATGCTTTTTGGCGTGTAATTTTTGTTCTAACATATGTTAAATGTTTTTTGAATTGTAATTGTAATTCATTTTCATGTTTTTTGGAGTTTAAGTAAGGGGAAAATGTATTTTGTGAAATGGTTTTGGAAAGGAAAGTGTTTTGTTTTGGAATTATTGTTTATTTCTTTTATCAGACAGAGGTGTTAGAAGTGTGCATTGTTCGAAGGCTAAAGTTAACACCATAAACTAAATTTTGCAAAAGTATACAGAAGGTTGCTGCTTAAGAAAATTACATCCAAAGAGTAGAAATAAATAATCAGAAGGTTAAGAATTTGAGTGGCAAAACATCACTGAGTTCCCATATAATGGTGGGATGGTGTCAGGAAAAGGCAGAGTATGCAGGTGAAGACTTGTGACAGCATTACAGTCAAAATGGGAATATCGTTGACAGTTTCAAAAGGGAAGCCCATAACAGCTGATGTACAATACCTACCATCTGAAGACATATTGCATAATGCATGTGGCCAAATACTTCCTGGCCCAAACACAGAACTCTACACGTAGTAACTCAACTGGACATTGGCTTGTAAGGCCAATTCATGACTACAAGACGACTAAATTGCGTTGGGTGGGATGGGGTGGAGGGTTTAGGGAGAGGGTGGGTTTTAGTGTTTATTTTTAATTGTTTTATATGTTTTTATCCCTCTCTCTCTCTCTCTTTATATATATATATAGACACACACACACACATAAATAATTCTTAGGTATGAAGACTATTATTAAGACTAGTTTCTGAATTTAAAACCATTTTCTCATTTTGTCTTTTAGATTAAACCGCCATTTGTTGGATGCTTTAAACTAAAACACATTTCTTTATCCAATAATGTCTTTTCTCCACTGCACAAAACAGAGTGGTTCACAATACAATTGTGGTATTGTTCATTTAGACTATAGAGACCTAGCTCAGATAAATAGAAAAGCAAACCAAGTACTGTCGTACTGGAGAAGCATAAAAATAATTAAGTGTATTTTTCAGGCAGAAGAAAACTAATTTAGGAGGTTAAAGTTTAGGATCAGTAACCTGGACAATATTCCACTAAAGTAAAAAATGTTAAGATCAAATATAAGCAGTTATTGAAAACCTTTTTCAAAATAGTGGGTAGTATGGGGTAGTGGAACAGTTATATTTATGCCAAAATCTGAAGAGTCATTTAATTTTTACAAAAGTCTGGTCTATGAATAATCCAATATTTCCACAATGCTTATTAAGATGAGCAATTAAGCTATTAAGGGTGATGACTGATAAATGTATCACAACAGACCTTTGTCTAATTAATTTAAGCAAGATTATCTATTATATTTCTCTATTCTAATGCTATGCACCAAAAGGCACAACTCATTGTCATTCCATGCTTGACTCACAACTGAAAGACGGCAATTTCTAACTAAATGACCACAAACACCATGCAATCCAAATATAGCTGAATGGGACACCAATGACACCATGCAGAGCTGAGAGAGAGTCAAAAGTGGAGAATACACACGTGGAATCATATAAAGAAGCCATCCAGGTTGGTGTAGAAAAGCTAGGTATCTGTGGAAGATTAAGAGGCAAACTTGGAACTTTTGGAAGAGCTACATTGGGAAGATTGTTGGTGATGCTCCTGTGAAGAAATAAACAGTGAAGGAGTACAATAAAAATAGAAGAGAGTAAACCAAATCAGGTATAAAGATATATGTGCATTGCTTACATCTTCTATAAAAACTTACTTGACAGGTTGCCATGACTCTTGCTCAAGACCTCTGTGAAGGGACTGGGCAATGGAGGATTCCATGAGATCAATGTAGCGGATGACCAAGGGAACAAAAATATCTTGCAAATGCGTGTGAAATTTTCCATTGCACAAAAGTGCTTTAAAACAAACAAAAACAGTTTTCAATTATTGTTCAGACTTTTGTCCAATTTCATTAGCTACATTTAAGATGAACCCTCCCCAAACCCAAACAAACCAGAAATTATCTCCTAGTGTTTCAGTATGAACATAGCTTTAAGATAGGATAGCATTACCCAGCTTCTGTAGTTAATAGCCTGTCAGATAACTCAAAGCTTTTCTTACTATTAATTAAAAAAATAAATAAATCATGAGCTATTATTTAAATTAAAAAATGTTATGGAAGAAAACACAGATCAACCACCTTGATGCAAGGAGGTTAACTCCAATGAAATCAACACAATGTTGCCTTTTTATACCAAAGATCATTTGTCCCACCCAATAATGCTACTATTCCAACTTTCGACTCCCTTCTGAAAGCTCTTCTGTCACGCCTTCCCTAGCCTGTCACAAATGAAATTGTATCCTCTTCTCCCTCACTCAGAATCTAGTTCCCTGTAACTAAGTGAAGCACGTGCACCTGCAATTTCTCAACCTCATGAATGTACTCTTGTCTCTCCTCATGTTTGCCTCTCCCTTCTCTCTTAGATTGCAAGTTCCCTGGGATAGGGACCTGTCTATAACTATTGATTGTACAGTGCCAGGTACATGGCTGACACTATATAAATTATTATTAACAACAACAACAACAACAATAATAATAATAATCTTCAAGGGAAATGTGGTTGATTAGGAAAATTTGCATTTCCCCCCTCTTTTAAAAATAATAATAATGGTAAGAACGTAAGTATTGCCATTAATGGGTCAGACCAATGATCCATCTAGCCCATCGTTCTGTCTCCAACAGCAGTGAGCTTTGGTTGCCTCAAGGGAGAACGCAGAAGATTGCAGTGGGGGAATCCATTTCTTGCCCACTGCTCCCGACAAGCAAGGGTCTCATTCTCTTGACTAAGTAGTAGCCGTTTATGGATCTGGCCTCCAAAAAATTTTCTAATCACTTTTTGAAGCTAGTTACACTACTGTAGTGTACACATCATCCTTTGGCAATGAGTTCCACAGATTTATTAAATGCTGGGTGACAAAGTACTTCCTTTTATTTGTTTAAATCTGCTGCCTGTTAATTTTATGGAATGATCCCTGGTTCTGCTATTTTTAGTAAGGGTAAATAGCTGTTTTTTGTTTATCTGTTCCACACCATTCATGATCCTGTAAACTTCTATCATATCCCCTCTCAGTCATCTCTTCTCCAAGCTGAAGAGTCCTAGACTACTGTACCTTTCCTCATATGGAAGCCGCTCCATGCCTTGGATCATTTTTGTTGCCCTTCTCTCACCTTTTCCAGTCCTTCTGTGTCTTATTTGAGATTGGGTGACCTGAACAAGACATTGTATTCCAGGTGTGGTTGCACCACAGATTTATATAGTAGTGTTATGATATTTTTTCATTTTGTTTTCTATCCCTTTCTGAATTATCCCTAACATGCTGCTTGCTTCTTTGACTAATGCTGTACATTGAGCCAACAATGTCAATGATCTATCCACAATGAATCCAAGGTCCCAGATCTATCTGGGAACAAGCTGAACTACATTTCCCAGCATGCTCCAAGACAGCTTTAGGAGCATGCTCAGAAGACAAACTTCCCTCCCTCAGAATTTAAATGCATGGCGGCAGAGTGTCTCCAGAGAGGCAACACGTCCAGCTCCCCATGGCTTTTGGTGAGTTTTCTCCCGCTCCGTGGCCCTGTTAGCCCTCTTCCCTGTCCCCAGTTCTCCTGCCACCTCTGCCTACTTCCCTTACCTGGCCCCCTGCTGCCTGCTTTCCTGCACCTGCAGCCCTCTTCCCCCTTCCTGTACTCGGCCGAGGTTTTGTTGAGTTCCGAAGTTCCAGGACCCTTCCTTGGAACTTCAGAACTTGGCAAACTGAGGCCAAATGCACTGGTCCTCAGTAAATTCTGAAGAAAACCAGGGACCAAGTTACAGACCTATTTTAAATCATCCATCACTTAAACGTGTGCCTAATTTTAAGAAAATACTCAATCTAGCCCTCTTCAGCAAAACACATAACTACATGATCAACCATGATTTTCAATGGAATATGCTTGGGTGTTCTACTAAACAGGGATAGTCAAGATGAATTTTCAAGAGGAATGTAGACAAAGTGGAGAAGATGATGAAGGGGCTGGAAGACAACATACTAGGAAAGTCAGAAATAATTGGGTATGTTTAGCTTAGGCTACATTCACACCTGATAGTGGCAGCGGCTTTGAAATAGATGCGAGGCAAAGACGCAGCAGAGGGAGGAGCCAGATGCCAGAAGTAGCATCAGTGTGAATGGGGTTCTGCCATAATGTTACTCGCAGATGACAAGGTTGGATTTTGTGCCCTGTCATCTGTGAGTAATGTCAAGGTAGAACCCAGTTCGCACCAGCGCTGCTTCCGGCATCTGGCTCCTCCCTCTGCTGCGTCTTTGCCTTACGTCAGTTTCAAAGCCATGCCACCATTAGGTGTGAATGCGGCCATAGAGAAAAGACAACTAAAGGTAAACATAATAGCAGTTTTCAAATTTTGAAAAGGATGCCACAAAAAAGAAGGTGAACATCTATTTTAGGGCTGATGCGGCAGCAGCTTTTACCATGCCGCGATTCCATTCCGCCATTTCGGAATTGCCCGTGGCACACCGCGGCTTTTCTGCCGACATTATGCTAATTCCGCCGGCATTCTGCAAATTCGGAAACTATCGGAAAAATTGTGGAATTATCGGAAAACTGCTGTTCCACTATTTTGTGGCACTGGCGGAATGGCGGAAGTAGCGGAAATGTCATGTTTCCGCTATTTGCGAAGCCTGCAGAAGTAGCGGAATGAAATTAGCAGAACTGCTCATAGAGTACAAGCCTTTATAGTACCCAGTAACTGGGACCAATATTCCAACAGGCCTTGGAGAAAGGAACGGCATGACAAGGATAACCAGCTTAAATTATCTTGTACTCCAACCCCAGCATCTCCTGCTGCTTTCAATTCCCCATATTGTTCCTGGATCCAGTGAAATAATCTTTTCACTGGCAATGGATGTACATGTGCAGTATAACTGAGGCATATTGTGTAGCAGAGTGTGACTGTGGTTGGTTACACTAACTGAATGTCCACAAAGATGCCTACCTGGTGGGATAATTTGACTGACTTGGTAGCTTGAAGTGGAAGTCTGACTGCTACTTTGCATAAGAGAGATGTATATTAACCAATCTTCACAGCTTCCTAGGATTATGGACCTCCTCCATCTACCTAAACCTCCCCTCTAGGCTTACTTTGAAGCAACTTGTTTACTTAAGGGTGCTGACATTTTCTCTATTCTTTTTGCCTAGCCTAGGCCTAACAGATGGGCTCCTGTAGGTGTCACGTGCAAGAGGGCAAACAATGCATTAAACCAGTGAAGGAATGTGCTGTCATCTGGGATGACAATATGTCACTATTACCACACACTGGAAGCTATGAGTGACACCATCAAACTACAATCCATATTTATGGAGGACCAGATCCTGAGAGAAATCTTTCATGAACCCCCTTTTCTGGTCTTCAAACAAGCTCCCAAACCTCTCAGAACTGATAATCAGGAGCAAATTCCTTACCCAGAACCCTCCTCCCACCACATCCCAACAGGAACAAGACGCTGCCAAAGCAGATGTAAAACCTGCCAACATATCACCACAACCCAGGGTAAACCTTTCAACATACAAGGGACTTACAGATGCAAATAAAAATAAATAAATCTGGTGTACTTCATTCAGTGCACTAAATGCCCCCATGGAAACTATACTGGTGAAATGCATTACTCTTTGCACAAAGGTACAACTCCCGCAGGGAAAAATAAATAAATAGACAAAAGCACTGATTGAGCTATGGATTTTCACTTTTCCCAGAATGTCCATTCAATTTCTGATCTCTCATTTCTCATCCTGAAAGGGAATCTACATAACACTTTTAAAAGACAAGCTGGGGAAGTAAAATTCATAACTGTTTTGGACACTGCAGACAATGGACTCAGTACTGATAAGGGCTTCATAAGCCATTACAAATATATGTAGTAATCATCTGCTCCCTCACTGCTGTTAGTTGGTTTGTTAACTTTTGCTCTTTTCCTCTTCTAGTGACTGTTTTCACTCTCCAGAACATTCACTCTGGGTGTTAACAAACAAGACGAGAGCTCCCTAGGGTCCAGGTTTGGTCTGTGCAGCCCCCACTCACACGTTTAAGCTTGTAGAGCCTAATAAACAGGCAGCTTCCGGTGTGTTTTTGGGCAGCTTTCACTCAGTGACAAACTTAATACATGGGCAGGCATTCTTCCCCACTGCGCTCTGGCCACCAACCCCCCTTCCCAGTATCCCACTCCGTGTCATGACTTGCAGCTGCAGTAAACTATGGGAAGAAGCCACACCAGCTGCTTGCCGACGCACCCCCACCCCCCCACCCCAGGAAATGAGACACAGAGACATAATATGGATTTTAAATTGGCCGCACTCTTTATTCAACAAATCATGGAAGTTGGTGGAATTGCTTCTAAGCAATTTTGGGTCCAGTATTTTAAACCTAAAACGTGAAGCATATTAACAAACAGGTGTATGGCCTGGATATGCCCTCCTGTGCCATCACCAAATTGAACATTAAACATCCCCTTCGAACAGCTCCCTGGCCAAGGCCGAAGGGGAAAAATATGCCCGTTCGGGCACGAGTAAGGATGATGGTGTCATTAGAATTGAGGGCCATGCTTGCCCTTACCCTTCTTTGACACCACTCCCAGGGGGATGATCTTGCTGTAGCCATGCCCTGCTTATCATCAGGTATCAGCCCCCCATCTCTTATGGAGATGACTCTTTTATCTAATCTACCCCTACCTTACCAAATAATCCTATTAACCATACTGGACCCCTGCAAGAGTGCGACAGGATTATAATCATTCAAAAAACGTTAAACAATATTATTCCGAATTGCATCTGTAATATTAGTGCCAATTGTATGCTTGACTTAAACTATTTTAAATTCTCATGCCAATTATAGAATTATGTTTCCAATCAGGTCAAAACGTATTATTTATTTATTTCTAATCTATTCCCCACACTGCGAGGAAGGCAAAACAAAAGGTCATCTCATAATTGCTGAGGTGCCCTCCAAAATTCCTTCCTGGCCCCCTTGTGGCAACCGGTTAAACCCGCAGTATTAAAGGGATGGGTGGGTGGGTGCTGCTTCTCTGTTTGGATTTTTTGCTCGAATGAGCAGAGAATTGCACGGGCGGCAGTCCTCCTCCTCCCCCTCCTATGCGAAGGGGAGGAGCTGCCCCCACACCGTCCAATCAGGAGTCCCTGATGGGAACACCTGATGCCCGGGCCACCAATCAGTGGTGCACGGGCCGAACCGACGGGGTTTCCAACCCCGTGCAGATTTTCGCGCCCATTTCCCGTGCGGGAAAGAGCGGGGCGCGGCAACACCCCCCCCGCCCCCGATGCAGGGAGCGGAGGGCCCTTCTTTCTTCTGGGCTATTATGACTCCGGGAGGAGGAGGTCCAGCGCCTGCTATCCCATCCCACCTACAGAGGCTCATACCTGCCAGCACTTGGCACCTGTAATTATTTGGTTGTTACACACATAATGCTGAGTTTATTGAGCAAATTGCATACTTTACTGAGCACCTATAGTGATCACTGAAAGCAAAAGTAAAAATTGAAAGTGAAAGCCATCAGTCTTTGCACGTTCTCTCCTCCCAGTTTCCTGTATCCATTGTTCACAGCGATGTACAGGCACATAGCAGCAAACACTTTTATTGGGGTCTTGCCTGCCATGGTTTTGGAAACCTCCCCAGTTTGCATAAAACCCCCAAGTCAGACATGCACCTCCTGTACCCCCCTTCTCTAGCATCTTCTACATTAACATACAGTTGGAGCGGAAAACACCACTCGTTTGTCAGGGCACCTGCACTTCTGGGAATGTCCAAACCTCACATAGGGCAAGAAGCATCCATCAGTGGGTTCAGATTCCCTGTACCAGAAGTCACTTATTCAAGAGATGCAGCTTTACCATCCGACTGAGGCCCTCCCGGTGGCCCCATGAGTATCCCCTTGTTGTCATCAGGTTAGTGATGAGGAAAAATGGCAAGGAAGGTCCAGCCTCCATTAGTGACTTCCTCACGTTTGGCTGTGCACAAACATCCAGAAAAGTTGTGGTCTTGATCTCATCCCACTCTCGCAACTTGTCTGGGGCTCCCACCCGTCCATGCTGCTCAAGTATGAATTGCAGCAGGGTTGCATGGTGTCTGCACTCCATCATGTGTGCATGGAACTCCATTGTGTGCATATGCCACTCTATTTGTATATGGTTGGGGGATGGATTTCAGACATCTGTACATCAGACCTCACCCAAATATCAACCAATGCCAGAGTATTCATCACCCCGCAACTTCTCTGGGCCCTGTACCCTGGGTGGCTACAGTGCCCGCAAACAAAAACCGAAGCAACTGGCCTTTCCCTGGCAAGCAATCCATAACAATCGCTTTCTGTGGTGTTATGACCCCTTATGCTTGTTGCAAGCAAAAACTGTTACTTTCTAAAGATAAGAAAATATAGAAGTAACTTTTAACCAATAGGCAGCTCTGCTCCCACAAATTCTGAGCAACAGTGACCTTTACTGCCTTGCAGATCCCCCACCCCCACCTGTCAATTTCTTAACATTCAGTAGTTCCCCTTAACTTGATTAAAAAATGGCACGCTTCTGTGATAACATGCTGTAGCATTTTTATATGAGCTGGTATGTACACTGATGTGCTTGTGACAGAAATGCCTATGCAGTTTAATAGCCACCTAGATTGGCAGTGTTGCTGCAACAAGACACACACACAGCATAAACTTTGCTAAAACTTTTTCAACTAATAGCCAGCCTATAATGAATAGCGGCCGATAGCTGCTTACATGCAGTGCACAGCCACTTCTAGCAAGGCAGTCACCCAGCTCTTTAAACTTTTCAAAACATTTGGCATATGGCCTGCATAATTCACTGATGCCAGTACTGTAGCAATGGAAGTGTAAGCCAAGAACTTCATGGTTGTTATCATGCTCCAGAGCTTCGTTACTGCTTCTCAGAAGAACCTGTGAGCAATCCAGAAGATTACATGTCTTCTGCAACCGCTGGTGTGATGAGAGATCACAAGGCACAGACAGATTTTCGCTCTATCTGTGGCTGGGGTAGTGGGGCGCGCCACAACGTGGAGTCAGCTACTCCTTTGGTGCTGTGTACTTGCCTTCTTCCAGCAACAACAGACCATGCTGAGGAGGATCAAAGCCCTGCGAGGGGAGCTGATACGTGCTGAGCGGTACCTGTCAGGAGACTCTGTTTCAGTCACCAACGCCATCTACAGGGCTGTGCCCACCGAAAGGTTTGTGTGGGTGGAGAAAAGCAGAGACTGGTGGGAGAACGTGCTATCCTCATGGGGAGACACCAAGTGGATCGCTAACTTTAGGATACCCTATCGCCTTGTCCTGCAGATAGCTAAGATCCTCATGCCGTAACTGGAGAAACACAGAACGATGATGCAGTCACCCATCCCCATCTGGAAGCTCGTCACTCCAGAACCCTGCTGCTCTGTTGCCCAGAAATTCAGCACTGGAACCTCCACGGTGAACCAGATGGTACAGTTGATGGAACCCGCAGAGGTAATAGAGGACTTTCGGTGTGAAGGGTTCCTGACCGGTATTGGGGTGATTGCTTGGAAGCCATATCACCATCATCTGCCCACCCCATAGCAAGGATGATGACTTTAACAGAAAGGGGTTCTTCTCTGTGGTTCTCCAGACTGTAGTGGTCTACTGTGTCCAGTTTGTGGATGTGCTGGAAGAAGGCAAGTACACGGCACCAAAGGAGTAGCTGACTCCGCGTTGTGGCACGCCCCACTACCCCAGCTTCCCACTACCCTACTTCCCTGGGTGGTCAGGAAAGTCCTGTATCTTCTGCCAGCCCCCCCTTCTTTAGCCGCATGTACACTGGGAACTTTGTACCCACCACTGAAACCTGCATCAAGGGGGTGTTGTTCTGGGGGAACCCTGCGTACCCACTGAAGCCCTGGTTTATGAAGGCCTACAATGGGCATTTTTACACACATGGTAAAGTTCTGGATGTTTCGGTCTTCAGGGTTTACATGCCCACAAGTAGGTTCTGGATGCATTTCTCTCTCTCTCACACACGCACACGCACACGCACACACACACACACACACTGCCCTGATGCAGTTCCTGGATGCATTCTTCACACAAACAGTGCCCTGAGGCAGCCTAAAGTAGCCGCAGCTTTAAACGTGACAGACTGCCATGGAAACCAAGTGACCACAGCTGCCTGGAGCAAAGCAGTTTACCAGGAGAACCTTTTACACACAAAAGTTCTGTGAGAAGTTTCACGCAGAAGTTCAAAGAGCCGGCTGTTTAAGATCTGGGTGAGTGATTTAGACACACAAAAAATTCAGGATGTAACAGCAAACATCCAGGAGAAATGTGTGTGTAAACACACCCACTGTTGCCTGCATCCCAGAGCAAATGTTCTTCACCAGGCAGCTCAGCAACACCCACTCTCTTGTGGAGAGGGCTTCTGAAGCAGCGCTGGAGAGCAATTGTGGCCAGGATCAATTTCTAGCTGGAGACTACTCCCCTAGGAACCACCACCACCTGTGTTCTCCACAAGATCTGTGAGACTGGAGGGGCTGGAGGGGCTGTGTTGGAGAACCCCCTGCCAGTTAGCTCCAATGTGTCAGTGCCCCTGTTCTGGGACCAGCTGAACAGAGTGGAGCACCGCACAGCTGGAGAGATCTGGGATGCCTTGTGCCAGCACATCACCCAACCTAGCACAAACACCCAATCTTAAGTGACAGTTTACTAATCATAAATAAAGCTTTTAAAAATGTTTTTTAAAATGTTTCCTGCGTGTCACTGTGTTTTCTTCTGGTCCATCCAGCCCTTCCCACGATGACATACTTTCCCTCCTGGGACCCTCACCCTCCAACCTGTGCTATTTCCTGCCCTTTCCGTTCCCTGCATGTTCCCTATTGAGATTTACAGGGTAGCTGGGTGCAGGCGTGAACCTCTGCGCTTTCCTATTGGCATTCACAGGCTTGCCAGATCTGCATATGGCAATAGGAAGCGAAGAGGCAAGATGTGCTGCTGGCTAGAGGACTGCCCAGCCCACAAGGCGTCTTATCGCTATGCCATACCACCATACTTCCGGAGGAAGCTCGCCTGGCCCCTAGCCTGTTAACATTCCGGCGAAGTTGTAAGACCTGGCTGTTCGCCCAGGCCTTTGGGAGGGAGGGGTAGGGAGGGGCATTTTAGCTCCCCCACCTACCTGTTATACTGGAACTTAGTCCTGTTTTAATATTTTATAATATTTATGAGAGTTTTAATGTTTTATTGGACTGTATTTTAAATATGTTGGAAGCCGCCCCGGGCTGCATGGCAGGAGGGGCGGGGTATAAATTTTTAAAATAAATAAATATAAATAAATACTACCCCCACTCCCCACCTTTCAAAGAATAAGCATGGAAACCATGGATTGTGAAAAATATAATAACTTTATATAACAATATAAACTTCAATTTAACTTTAATTTAGCCTTACAGTGTTTTCGTTTCTTTTAGAAATGTCTTTATTATCTTTTTCTTCATTTCCTCCTATGCCTTCCCCTTTTTGCTGCAGCTGAGTGTGCTTGCTTTGGTGGGGTGACATTTTCCTCCTCCTGCGGATCCACAAGAGGAAGCTGCAGATGAGTGTTCAGTGGTGGCGTGTTCATTTTCATGTGACTGGTGGAGGGGTGTGTGTGCGTGGGCCAGGGTAGGTTGACCTGCGCAAGCGCAGGGTGGAGAGAGCTTGGGTGCTTTCCTTGGGGGGGGAGGTGTTTGGTTGCTGGGGAAACCAGGGTGGGCAGACGGGATCCAGGTGTGGCAGTATGAATTGCTGAAGGCCCCTGAGATTGCTCAAGAAGGGAGGTCTGGAACTGGACTGATTAGGACAAACTGTTTTGAGTCTGAGCCCACATATCCTCTCCATATCAGCTCCTTACTCACCTTTTTGAGCATGCTGTCCAACTGCTCTTCACTACTGGCAGAGGCAGGTCCAGTGCCTGTCCTCCCGCTGGTGGGCCAGGAGAGCCTCAGTAGCCAAGGTCTTGCATTGTGCTGTACAAGTTGCCTGTGCTCCAGGGCCATGCCCTGAACTGCATCCTGGATCTCATCTGCATGCCGTGTGGTGTCCCCCAGCAGCTCCTTTGTCAAATCCTCCCTGTGCCACCGGTTGTGGACCTGCAGGTCCTGCTTTCACTGAGTGCTTGTTGCAGGAGGTTTGGTCTGTGCCTATTGCAGTGGCAGACCTATAGCAAGGCAGCAAGGAAAGCCAGTTCATACTGCACCACTCCCAACCTCCAACCCCAATGCTTCAAACCACACCCTATGTAACGGCCCTCCGCCCACCCGAGGGGAAACTGCAGTGAGTACCTGGCCTAGGTTGTTGTTGTGGCGGTTCCTGTGGCAGGATCTCTGGGACACACTTCTCTTCCCATGATCACTGCAGAGGAGTGAAGATCATACAGAAATCAAGCACCACCATTAGTGCCCTCACCTCTTTCTCCACCACCTGCCATGGTGCTTCTCTCCCACAGCCTGTGGCCCAGCAATGGTGCCTGTCGTCACCCACATCCTCCACTGTGCCTTCCTCTCCCTCCCTCCCCAAGCCCACCATGGTGCCTTCCCACCCATTTCCTCTGCATACCGTTTGTGTCTTGTGCTGCTGTGTCCCAGGGAGTATCCTGCTGCTCCCTATAGGTCTCCTGGCCACCTGTGAACACAGTAAAGAACCCACCCCCCATAATTAGATAGCAATAAACAGAAGTCTTTATTATGCAGCTGTATATATGCACCCCACCCCCCACCTGCATTAACTTACCATTCTCCTCCGCATTCAGGGGCCTCATTACTGTTGACTAGCACCCTCCAGTGGATCCTCAAACAGAGACTGGCTCTTGAGCTAGAGGGGATATGTGGGATGCCCTGGCTGTTATTCTTTGCTTTGTGTATTGTTCTACATTTTGTGTTTACAATCTGCAGTTTAAGTGCATAATATTGAGTTTGTTTTGTTTGTTTTATATCTGTTACGATGGCTTTGGCTATGTAATAATAAACTTGACTATGACTAGAGGGGATACACTGTGAGAGTCATGGTGCTTGTGTCTTTATTGACTTGCTGGCTCTGGGGCAGGTACAGGTACCGAGAGCTCTCTGCCAGCAGTCACAGCTTCCGGGGGTGGGGTGGGGTGGAGGAGTGGTTGCAGTGGGCGCAGGCAGTGGGGGAGGTATAGCCACGCATTTCTGGCCCCTGTTAGAGATGTAGAGGCAGGATCCACAATGGCTCCATCCAAGCACAGGACCCGGTTGAGGAGATCATAGTACAGTGATGTTTGCTGCCCATGGTCCCATGCAAGCTTGTTGTTACGGATCTCCTTGTAGCCCCTGCGCAATTTCTTGGCCCGCTGCTTGCACTGGTTCATGTTCTGGGTGTATCCCAGGAATGCCATTTGTGCTGAGATTTCTTGGAACACTGCCTCATTCCTACAGCACTTGACGAATTGGTATTGGACCTTCTGCTCCCCACATAGAATTATGTAGGCATTGGTTTCTTCCTTGATCCAGGGAATACACCTTTGGTGGGTGGATCGATATTTGGAGCGTACCTGCAATGGAACACCAGAGGTAGTGGTGCACTGCTAGTAGTTGCTTGGCTGTCATTCTGAGCCATGGTCACAGTAATAAAAAGGCTGCGGAAGTCTCTCTATAGAAGGAGAGAGAGTGAAACAGAGTGTTGGGCACATGCTGCAAACCAGGACAAGCTGGGACAATGCATGTTGAATCTGGCACGCATTGGGTTTTTAAGGTGGACTTTACATGCATTGCACGTCAGTGAGAGCAGAGAGAAGGGCAGGAAGTGGTCACTACTTGGAATGCTCTAGGCTCTTCACATAAGACTGTATGGTGTTGGAAGACCTGTATGTGCAGATGCACTGCATGCAACCTAATTGATGGAACACAGACACATGAGTGCATGTTAGCCCACATATGGTAGGCTTTGCATGCTCTGAGATCCCTCCTTGAGTGGGGTCTGCGTGTCTGGTGGAAGGTAGCCACATGGCCAGTGGGGGTATACACTTAATAAATAGGCAGGTGAACATGAAAACACCTACCTGGTGTGGGCTACTGTCTTGTTTGTTAACACCCTTTGTCTTTAAATGCGAATGACCTTATTCTTTCCCATCAATCAAACTTACGTTGCCTTACAGTGTCTTGTTTTTTGTATCTGTATTCCAGCACCCTCCCTATTGTTGTTTTAATTTATATACACCTGTCTTACATTTGTTCAAATTTAATCAGACTTGCACTTGAAATTTTGTAATTTCATTTAAGGTAAATAGAAAACAAACAAAATAAAAAGCCAACATAATGTTGTTTATGTTTTGTGTGACAGTGCTTGTAGTGAGGCTTTGACAGGCAAAACAAACAAGCCAGGGGGGAGGGAGAAGGGGAGAGAATGGAAAAAGCATGATTGGCATCTCTGCTGGCCATTTGGGATTGCTAAGACATCACGCAGCACTTGAGACACAGAGAATCCCTGTGATAGGGCTTTGTTCGGTGCTGCCAGAGTTTGGAGTAGCCAACCAGAGACACTGCGGGGAGGGCACTGTGAAAGCCATAGACTGTACTGCATCTCGTTCAGATCATTAAGCAGATTATATTTCTCCTCCATTTCAAGATCAGACATATATACCCACTCATTTCCCACTGCAGAGAATGCTGCTCTTCTGCCCACCTGCTGTCTGCCGCATTCTCTCCAGCTTATGACTGCTAGTCACTTCTCTAACAGATGGGGGTCACTTAAGCATCAGACCCACCAATGAGAATGCCCACACACTGCTGCTGAAACCCTACAATGCGTGCACGCATGCGCACAGACAGAGTAACACCAGGCATTGAGTTATCTAATTAATGGGACATTTAACAGTTCATAGCCGCCGTTTAGGGATGGGAAAGTGTCAGAGAGCCAACTTAAAACTGCTATTTTGGCAAATTGAAGCTATGCAAGTGAATGCCCACAGAAATGAATGGAATGCCATTGCCATTGAAATGAATGGAAAATGAAATTTTAAACAGAAATGAAAATGAAACGTAAAATGAAACAGAAAAAGAAAAATCAAACTTAAACGAAATGAAAATGAAAAAAATCCCTCCTGCACATCCTCGTAGGAACCTAGCCAAATGCAAAACATTAAGCTAATGATATGTCGCTGCGGGAATAGGGCCATAATCTGGTGCAACTACTTTTCTGATATTATGGAACCTCCTGTGGTCTATCAAGGCACTACCCTGGTGCTTGTGAGCATGTGTGTGTATATGCATGTGCACATATGTGAGAGACAGAGGGATTGGCCTCATGTGGCTGCAAAAATCCTGGTTCTGCTGGTTGTTGGAAGCAGGGCAAAGAGATTTTGGCCAGCTGTATCACCAGCCTTTCAACTCCTCACTACGAACAGGGTTCCGTGTTACTGCATCTCTCCTTAGGGAGGGTGCTGAAACATTTTCCTTGGGAAGGGTGCTGGAACCTTTTAAAAGGGGCACTTCTCTTGGAAAATTCTTGCTAAGGGTCTAGTTATATAGTTCTCCTGTGCTTCCCAAGCATTTTGCATGTATGATCCCACTTTGAGACAAATATAATCTTGTGATTCCAGACAAAGACATGCAAAGTATATAAACTAATTAACTAAAACAAAAAACTTAACAGTTTAAAAAGACACTTAAATGTACAAGAGTTTTCTTAAAATACACACAAAAACACAATTCAGTACAATTACAATTCAAAACACCTTCCACTTCATACAT
>QEPC01001547.1:3175995-3191478 GCA_003113815.1 Sphenodon punctatus
GGGAGGAGATATTGATGATTCAAATGCACGAGGCCAGTATGAATTTTGACCACAAGCAATTAACGTTTAAGCTGCAATAACTTTTTATTTTCCTGATGGATATTTTTCAAACTTTGTGGATATGATGGTCCTCACAATTTACAGCCATGATGAAATTTTCAGAAACATAGGTCAAGCGGTTTTTGCAAAATTGGGGCTTCAGCAGTCGCCTGTTTATAATGAAGAGTGGCTGTACATTTAAGTATTCAGGCAGCTGCCGCTGCCTGAAAATCAGGATGATGATCCCCATCTGCAGATGGCATGACTCCATAGTTTAGAACTTCTGCTGTAGGGCCTACTTTATCAATGTGTAAACAAAATCCTAGTTCCACAGAAAGAAGGTAACTCTAATCCTTCCAAATAGTTGCTAGTAGCAGCAGCAGAAGGTCACTGCTGCTGAGCCTCTACAATACATGAATACGATTTAAAATATACTGAGCAAATCAAGAGTTTTATACCTTAAAAATTGCTATAACTCACTAGCTTGCACTTAACCTCTTTAAAATGCTATATTAAAAGTTATCCTTTTTATAAATAACAGTTACAATTACCAAGCAGTTAATAAGCAGTTAATAATAATAATTTTATTGTTTGGCTGTAGGCTGTAACAAAATCGCAATCACAAAAATGCAATGCATAATTAATATCACAAAAACCAATCAACAGTTATAAACAATAAATCATAAATCATTTAAGGTTGGCTAGCCCCTCCCAGGGCTTGTGGCAACAGTAGATGCCCCAACCTATTTACAAATTTGATCAGAACCAACACCAAAGAGCAATTCTAAAATGACTACAGACAAGACCTGAGCCATCAGGGGAATAACTATATTTCCCAGAACTAAGAACTAAATGAATTTCCTAGTTCAGGGCCTCGTCAGAGCCGGCCAGAGCGTCATACCCTCTACGTATTTTATCAATTTGTACTGAAAAAATTGCAACTGCCCTAGTCCTGGCAGGACGTCTATCTCCTAATAGATAAATTAGCTGCTGGATTTTAGGGCGAAACACATCCAACCCCATAGTAGCTATAAGTTGGCAACGAGTCAGATCATAAAAGGGGCATGTAAGTAAGTAGTGTTCCAGATCCTCTATCCCATGCCCACAAGGGCAAAATCGCTCTAAGTAGGGGATCCCCTGGTATCTTCCCAAATTACCAAGGTTGGCCATATTTGTTATATATATTCTTTGAAGAAACAACCTTTGGTTTAAGAGAGGAGATAAAGCTCTTACAAATTCTACCATGCTTCCAAAAGCATGGATATTGTAATTTAAGGCTCCTGCCTTAACTTGCACACCATGTAAGTAGAAAAGACATTGGACAGTCTCACATATTGTGCTCGTTTGCAACTTAGGCTTCATGCACCCACACTTTGCGTTGGTCTTTCAGCCCCAATCCTCTTCCTCTACAAGTTGGGGGCAACACTGAAGCTGGGGACAACAAGCTCCCCCCTGTCCCAGTATTATGTGCTTGATCTCTGTCCCCACTATGGCCATAATTTCTCCTTCATTTATAGCTCCTTTCTCAGGCAGCAGCTAAAGTGCACCTGTTCACTGCTAAGGGCAGGGGAATATTTGCCCTCTTATGTCATGCAATGAGGTACTATACTGTAATGTGGGTGTGGGAAAACTGATGGTAATACTTGCTTACAGTCAGATCCCCCTGCTTCTGCACTAACTCTGCCTTGTCCCATACCCCCTCTTGCTCAGTACTCATAAAAATTATTCCTTGGACTCAGTACATCTGTTTATTTTGGAATGTCCTTTCTTGCCACACATTTAGTGTACAATTGTACAATTTAGTAAACTCTCACCTCAGAAGATCTGCATTTCCAGTAAGACTAATGGTAAGTGAGTGACACTTTTGAGAAATAACTGGGGACACAGCCTATTTCAGGCAGTCCTGTACTATTTCTCTTTTGCTA
The DNA here is from genome assembly GCA_003113815.1 of Sphenodon punctatus. Lineage (NCBI taxonomy): Eukaryota > Metazoa > Chordata > Lepidosauria > Sphenodontia > Sphenodontidae > Sphenodon > Sphenodon punctatus. Next base: position 3,177,960 of record QEPC01001547.1, read on the forward strand.
CCCAAAGCCTCCTGGCCTGATGTTCTGGTAAGGACACATCTCTAACCAGCGAGGTTTTATTTTATTTTTTTAAAATAAGAACATTTTGGTAGTACATCAGTGCAGCAAATCATCTAGATCTGCATTTCAGGCATTTGCACTTGTCCTCTTGCTCCAAGACTCAAACATTTAATATCAATGTTGTCTGTACTGCCTCAAGCAATCTTTGTGGAGGACTGCTGCTCAAATACTACCCAGCCACAGCACAGCCTCAATCTTACAGATGAGGTACATCATCAAGGCAGAAAACAACAGGGTTAAGTTAGCCCTGCCTCCCTAATGTTTCTAATCCCAATCTGACCCTTATCATTATAATCTCATGCAAACTAAGACTAGCCTTTGCAATCCACATTCTTCCTGTTCTCCTCAACTCAAATGAACGCATATAGGGAGAGCAGGGCAGCATGGGGCATCTTGCTGCCCCCTGACCCCCTGCTCTTCCCAGCTTCAGTGTTCCCCCCCCAACCTGCAGAGGAAGAGAGGCTGAAAGATCAAGACAAATTGGAAGCCTAATTTGTAATCAACCACAATATGCGAGACTGTACAACGTCTTTATTGCTTACATGGCAGCAAGTTAAGGCAGGAGCCTTAACTTACAATTTCCATGCTTTTGGGAGCATGACTGAATTTGTAAGGGCCTTAACTCCTCTCTTAAACTAAAGGTTTTTTGATCTAAGAATTTCCCCGTGTTCTGAAAGGAAAAGTCACTAAATTCCCCCTGTTGCTACAGTACCAATCTGAGTTTGACTGGCAGTCAAGCAACCAGCCAGCAAGTTTCCCTTTCAGTCCAAATGTTGCGCCTAAGTGTAAAAAAAGAATGCTTCAGGTAAACCTGACAACCGCATCAATTTCACCAGCACTCCTGGAAGAGACACTGGAGAGGGATATTGCTTTGCAGACCTCTTCTCACCAGAGTTTCCCTTGCAACTCTCAGCATTGCACTCCCTGAAGGCAATCTATGCAACTCGCATACAATTTCTCAATGCATGTAGCCACATACAGTCTCTGTTACGACTCCATCACTTCTCCCAGTGACAGGACAGAGTCTTAGCCTCAGCTTTCACAGTTTCACTGGGCCGGGGATGGAGGGTAGAAGGGAAATGGGTGGTGAAGGAGATTGCTTTGAAGACCCTCCTTTTGGAGTGCAGCCCTGATCTTTGTCAGTTACATGCCTAAAGGAATTCTGTTCAACAGATTGTACTTAACTCCATTAAGTTTCTCTCTTGACTCTATCTCTTCACCAGGAGAGGGGGAAAGTAAGGATGTTATGGAAAGGAAATGGAAAGATGGTGAGGCGGACTGGTGCTTCTCACCCATCATTCCACCCAAGCCCACATCATCCCAGCCTCTCTTGGTTGCCTCTTATGTGTAATTCCACCCAGCTCCCTATCATTTCAGTCCCTCCCAGTGTCCTGAAATCATTATTCCATCCAGTCTCCCATCATTCCAGCCACTCCTGGTATTCTTGTACCAATCATTTCACCTAGTCCCTGTCATACCTCATGTTCCCTTTGGTCTCTTACATGTCATTCCACCCAGCTCCCCATCATTTCAGCCACTCCCCTATCATTCCACCCTGCACCCCTCCCCAATCTAGTCACTTGTGTTGGCCTCCTAGCCATTATTCCACTCCACCTCTCATCACTCCAGTGGCTCCCAGTGTCCACCTACCCATCATTCCATCCAGCCCCACGTCATTCCAGTCGCTCCTGGTGTCCTTGTACCCATCATTACAGCCACTACCAGCGTCCTCATACCTATCATTCCATCCAATGTCCCATCATTCCAACTGCTCCCAGTGTCCTTGTACCTGTCTTTCTACCCAGCCCCTGTCATTCCAACCACTCCTGGAGATCTCCTACCTGTCATTCCACCCTCCCTCTGAGCCCTGGGGAACTGGGATTGGAGGGGAGGGGAATTGCTGAGGAAGCTTTGCTTCTGGGCCCTGCCCATCTATGTGCTGATTGGTGTTTCCGCCATTTCCCCAGGTACATGAAGGCTCTACAAGCTGCATGCAGCTACCTAAGGACACTGACTGTAGTGTGGTTGTTTGGCTGTTTTTAAGATGTGGGCCAGACATGATGAGCACTGAAGACTACTAATACTGTTCATGCTTTTAAGGGGTGGGGAGGAAATGCGGGAGAGTGGAGTGTATTTGGACCCTCTGTGTATTGGTGGGAAGAGGGGAGGTTTATGCATTGATCCCTCTTTGGGAAGGAGGGGTTTGTTTTGGGGGGTGGGTTAAAGGTTCTGCTCTGACCTGTCTGTGAGGAAGGGGTTGGTTGCAGGGGGGATTAAGGTTAATGTGGTGGCCCTTCTCTGGTGGAGGCAGGGGTTGAAGGTTGCGTGCTGAACCCTCTGTGAGGGATGGGATTGGGGCGAAGGGTTTTCTATGAGAGGGTGGAAGAGAAGATTGTAATTTTAAATTTATTATTATTATTATTATTATTATTATCTTAGTGTAAGTTTAACTGGGTTTTTTTATTGTATTTTTTTGTATTTCTTTGTGAGGGTTTTTTCTTTTAGCTGTTCTTCTGACTCCTTTGTGAGAGGTGTGGGATATAAATCTAAAATAATCATAATTCCACCCACTCCTGGTGTCTTTGTACCCATCCCTCCATCCAACTCCTCATCATTTCAGTCACTCCTAGAGACTTCCTACCTGTTATTCCACCTAGCCCCTTGTCACTCCAGCTGCTCCCAGTGTCCTCCTACCCATCATTCCACCCAGTCTTATGGCATTCCAGCAACTCCCAGTGGTCTCATATCCATCATTCAACTTAGTCCACACACCCCAAAATTCTAGATGCTCCAAATGGTCTTCTACTGGTCATTCCACCCAGCTCCTCTCCCTGTCTTTCCATTTCCTCTATTTGGCTTCCTCACTTTCTCCCCTCTTCCTGGACTTTTTACCCCCTCTTCTCTTTGGCATTTTATTTTATTTTTAACAAAAATTATTTTATTGGGTTTTTTTGTTCAGAAAAGATTTACATAACTTTGAACCGTTCACCATTTTGCTGAGTACATTTTTCACAGTTTTACACATCTTTTATCTTTTCCATTTCCTTGTCTTTCCCTTTACCCCCTTCCCAACCCTTATCCCTTCCCCCCCATGTACTACGGCTTAATGCGGCCTCCCTCCCCTTTTATCCCCCCCATCCCTACCCTCCCTCTCTGTTCCCCCCTACCACCTATCCTTTACAGTTCAGTTATACATATTCACATCCTCAGGTTCCAACACATTTAAGTTCTGTTTCAGATATTCAAAGCAGGCCGACCAATCTATGAAGAAATCTCCCATTTTTTCCTTTGCCTCTGCAACGGTTTTTTCCAACGATATAATATACCATAGTCTCTTGTACCATTCCCCCATTGTTGGTGGATCCGGTCCTTTCCACCTTCTCGCTATCACATTAATTGCGGCTAGGATCATGTGGACACAAGTCTGTCTGTGCTGGTTCACTAAGGGGATATTGGCGTATATCCCTAGTAGGCCAATAGTGGGGTCTATCAGAAGCATTAAACCTGTGGTTTCTCTAATGGCCTCCCAAACTTTAGCCCACAGGGTGCGTAGTTTGCTACATGCCCACAAGCAATGATACAACATTCCCACTTCTCCACATTTACGCCAACATAGTTCGGACTCCACTTCCAGCCATTTTGCTTTTATAAAGGGCGTCATATAACATCTCATTGAGACTTTCAGTTGAGTTTCCACTACCGCCATTGATATAGCACGTTGGTGTATATGCTTGTACGCTTCCATTGTACGCTTCCATTTTCTCTGCCTCTGAAAATTGCCTACTCATGTCTATTCTCCATTTGTCCACATAGTCCTTCTCCCTGGGTTTATACCACATGTTTATTAACTCTGCGTAAATACGGGACAAGAGTCCCTTATTCGATGACCGCTGCATTAAAATCACTTCTAGTGGGTGGCTCTGTCTTCCATATCCCTTCACCTTCTCTTTGTTGTTGCCATACATACTGAACAACTGTTGAAATTGTAAAAAAATATTTTTTTTGTCTAATTTCTTTTCTAGATTTTCTTTGGCAAGAAACACCTTATTTACAAAGAGGTCTTTTACATATCTAACACCTTTTTCTTTCATCTTTTGACATAGGGACGGGGCACTTATTATTTTTTCTATCTCAGGGTTATCTAGTGGATACACAGGAGTCATTTTATCTCGGATGCCAAGTTTCTTTTCCACTTTCTTCCATATATTCCATGCTGCCCAACCAAATGGGTGTTCCTTCATTGCTTTCTTGTTCTTTATTATCTCCCCAAAAATATCAAATTGCAGCTTTGGATTTTCCAGCTGTGTCTTTTCTATATTAACCCAGTGTGTCTTATTCCCATCCTGAATCCAGTAGCTAATCGCCCTCAAGCAGGCTGCCCAATAATATAGTTTGATGTCTGGGAGGTTAATTCCACCTTTTTCTTTGACCACTTTGGGCTGATAATTCCTTATTCGTGGATGCTTGTTTTTCCAAATCCACTTAGAAATCATCCTTTCAATATCAGTACAAAATTTACTTGGTAGGTGGATTGGAAGCACAAACTTGTGTGTGTGTGTATATCAACTTGGGTATTAATATCATCCTAAAGATGTTCACTCTGCCCATCAATGAGCTTACTATGTTGTTCCATTTATCCAACATTGCTTGGATCTGTTCTTTCTTATGCACAAAGCTCACTCTGTATAGAACTTGTGGGTTCTTTGTTAAGAACACTTCTAGGTATTTTAGTTTTTCTTTTTCTATTTTGAATGGAACTTTGCTTGCTATAGCTTGCATACGCCCAGTAGTTTGGGCATATATGATGGCTGCCGACTTACTCAAATTAATTTTATACCCTGAAAGTTCACTGTACTCCTTGATCAAATCTATTAAATTCGGGGCAGACATTTCTGGTGTATCCAAAAATACAAGAATGTCATCTGCTTACAGACCCAGCTTGTATTCTGAATCACCTATCACAATGCCACTTATATCTTTTCTCTCCCTTATAGCAATAGCCAGTGGCTCCAGGAATAAAGCAAATAATAGTGGGGACAGTGGGCATCCCTGCCTCGTGCCTCTCTCTAAATCAAACGACTGTGTCAAATGCCCATTAATAATTAGCCGAGACTTAGGGTGCTTGTATATAGCTTCTACCCATTTTACAAAATTACCACTGAGTCCCATTCCCTTTAGTGTCTCTATTAAGAAGCTAATTTCCGCCCTATCATACGCCTTCTCTGCATCCATAGAGACTACTAGAGCCTTTTCTTGTCTTTTATTTATATAGTGCATTATGTCTACAGCCTTTCGCATGTTGTCTGCCCCCATTCTCATAGGCATGAAGCCTACTTGATCCTGTCCTATTAAGATGACACACAGACATTCAACCTATTGGCCAATAGTTTTGCAAATATTTTATAATCTACATTACGTAGCGATAGTGGCCTGTAGCTAGCACATTCTTGAGCTGGCCTATCCTGCTTTAAAATCAATGATATCAAGGCCTCATACTACGAAGCTGGCAGTTCCCTTTTGTCAAGGATATCATTATATATTCTACTTCTGTGTGTCATCTTAATAGGACAGGATCAAGTAGGCTTCATGCCTATGAGAATGGGGGCAGACAACATGCGAAAGGCTGTAGACATAATGCCTGCTAGAGAAGAAGCTGTAGTCCCTGTGCAGGAGTGACAAAAATATCTACTTAGATCCCACAGCCCCGTCACTTAGTAGCTTAACTATCTGTTCCTGCCATGCCTCCAATGGGTTCCCTGAGGAACGATTCAGTCTGTGCAGTGGAATGTTGAGGTCCCCTTGCATTAAAACAGTGCCACTTGCCACCCCATCCACTTGCTCCAGTAAATCCCTGAAGAATTGTACCGACTTCCCACTGGGAGCATATACATTTACCAGTGTCATCTCTTTACTCCCTATTTTCCCCACCAATATCAAATACCTTCCCTCCAGGTCTGCTACTTTGGTTTTGCATTCAAATTCAGTCTCTTTGGAGATTCCTATGGCCACTCCAGCCTTCTTTTTCTTAGCACACGCAAAGTGGATTTCTTTGTAATATTTACTTTTTAATCTTGTTGTGTCCTTCTCTAATAGACGGGTCTCTTGGATAAAAAAAAAATTAGCTCTCTGGACCTTCAGTAGGTATGTCAGTTTGTTCCTTTTTACTGGGCAGTTGAGCCCTCTGACATTCAGTGACAATGTCTTGACATTTCTTATTCCTGTGTCCTCCATCTAACTATTCCCATCCACCCTTTTGTATCCCTTTTCCTGTGTTTGTCTTTACTTACATTTATTCCTACATCGTGTGACCTTTTAAGCTTGCTAGCCCTCTGCCTCCTCCTCTCCCCTTGTTGCTCTCCCCCCTCCCCCCTTTCTGCCCCTCTATCTCCCCCCGTCTTCCCCCCCTCTGTCTATCCCTCCTCTGGCCTCCTCTGAATTCCACACCCACTTGGAATCCCTCGCCTCCCTTTTCCTGTGTTTGTCTTTACTTACATTTATTCCTACATCGTGTGACCTTTTAAGCTTGCTAGCCCTCTGCCTCCTCCTCTCCCCTTGTTGCTCTCCCCCCTCCCCCCTTTCTGCCCCTCTATCTCCCCCCGTCTTCCCCCCCTCTGTCTATCCCTCCTCTGGATTCCACACTCTCTTGGAATCCCTCGCCCCCCTTTCCCCCATCTGTCTCCCATTGGGGCAAGTGATGTCTTAGCCCAAGGTTGCAAACTCCTGCCCCCCCCCCTTTTATCAGTAACCATAACATTCTTTTTTTCATATCTAGTGCTTAACCTTCAAACTATTAAACTGTTAAACTGTAGGCAGGACCTAACATATTCTGTTAACTTTGAACACTTTGCTCGTCACTTTAGCTTACACTTCTCCTTGCACTTTTAGTACTTTAACTTCTTAGTCCAGGAACGATGCTTGGCTCTCTCTTCAGCCTTCTTCGCTGTGTAAAGTGGGATTTGCTTTCAGAAAATTCTTGTAGCTATCCACATCATCAAAGACTCTCTTCCGTCCATTGAAGTAAAACTCCAGTGTCGCCGGGTGCCAAAGCTGCGGGCGTATCCCTTTGCTGTTCAGAAAATCCATATGTGGATGCCAGCTCTGTCTTCTCATAAGTGTGTCAGGGGCCATGTCCGGAAAAACCTTGAGCTCCTCACCCTCAAATATAAGTTTAGTTATGCTTCTGGTCACTTTGAAGTATCTCTCTCTATCAAAGAAGGAGAGGAATTTAACTATCAGGGCTCTGGGTCTCTCGTCCGCTCCCGGCTTTGGTCTAAGTGCTCGGTGCGCCCTCTCTATCTGCGCCGGGGTAATCTCCACTTCTGCTGGAAGTAAAGTTGCTAGAAGCTTGCAGACAAAGGCTCTCGTGTCTGGGATTTCCTTCCCCTCGGAGATCCCCACCAATCTGAAATTGGATCGCCGGCTCCTGTTTTCTAAATCCTCGCAGCGGGCCAAAATTCTTTTAAGGTCCTTTTGCAATCCCTGGACTTTGTCCTGAGTCTTCAGTTCTGTGTCTTCAATCTCACTTATTCGTTTTTCCGTGTCATCCACCCTCGCTGTTACGTTTTCTATTTTTTTTTTCATATCTTCCATAGATTTCTTCAAGAATGTTGTGCCTTCTTTTAGACTGCCACGCTCTTTTTGGGCTGCCTCCAGATCTTTCTTAATGTATTTACAGTCCTTTTAAATTTCTTTGAACATGGAAGTTACTTGCATAAATCTGTCTTTGCCTGCCTCCGCCTCCTTCTCTGTGCACGCCGCCATGTTACTTGAGGTCTCCCCCTCCGTCTCCGACGCCTGGGACCCAGCTGTGGTCTCGCAAAAGCTTTTGAGATTTTTTCCTGTCTACCTTTATTCTTAGACATTCTTATGTCCTCCTTTGACCTTAGAACGTTTACTTTGTCTTTTTAAAAGTACTTTCTTTGTCGGGGTAGGGGAGAGCTTCGGCCGTGCCTGTCTAACCCAGACGCATGCGCACTAGCGTCCCCCTTTGGCATTTTAGATCCTCCCTGACTCCCTTCATTTCAGTTAAGCATCTGCCATTGTATTGGTTTACTGCCCATTAAAGGCTACCGGCATTCCCAATGTTCCATTACTTCCAATTGGAACTACTGTTTCCATTGGAAGTATTGTCTCTATTGTTTCCAGTCAGTATTCCTTATGCCTTGCCAGTACACCTGCTGGGGAGTTTACTTGGCATTCATACAAGAATAGGGCCCAATAAACTCCCATGGTATTAATACAAAAAGAGGGTGCAATAAACGCCTGCAATGAATACCTGCAATAAAATGTTGTACAATTGAGTGAAATAAATGCCACTCAGGTCTGTACAACAGTAGCACTCGCGAAAGCTTATCTCCTCATATTGATTAGAATGTTAGTGAAACAGACAGCAAGGTCTCTTTTCTCTCGCCCCTCAATTTCCAAAATGGACACTTCAAAACATCAGCACTTCAAAACTATTCAACAGATTTCCAAAAACTAAACAAATAAATAAAATCCATTCAGGTCACACTTGAATTTTTGAGCACTGCTACATTTCTTAACTAGGGCTGAACGAGCAGCAAACATTTTTTACTTGCGAGAAATTTTGCCGTCTCGGGAACTGGGATCAATTTCTTGACTGTTTCTCAATATCAATGCAATGTTTTGATTCTCGCAATACTGAGAAGTACCATCCCAGTTTATTGACTTTAATCTTACAGTTTACCGTGTACAGTTCATTTACTGTTTACTGCATTGCCAAGGGTACCATTTTATTTATGGGGTTCTTGTTTCCACATTTCTGAGCCAATCATTGTTCGAATAAGCCAACCCCTTAACTCCCCCCTCCCAGCGCCCATTAACTTCCAATCCAGTGCTTCCAATCAGAATTGTTCTTCTAAGTTGTTTCCTTTACAATGATCAATCTACAACTGGATTGCAGATTTGAAAAGGAATTTGGTACACAGTTGCAGATTGGTCAAAACCAAAGGAACAATGTAGAACAACAATTCTGATTGGAATCACTGGAGTGGTGGTTAAGGGCCATGATAGTCGCAGAGTGATTGGCTCAGAAATGCAGAAACGATGAACCTGGAAGTAAAATGGTAACCTCAGCAATGCAGTAAGCGGTAGATGAATGGTACATGGTAAATGGAAAGTCGGTAAGCAAATTATTGGTACACTGAAAATTAAAATCTTGATCAAGACATTGTTGAGTACTGAAAAGTTCTCAATTCGGCTGAGATGGTATCAAGAACTGGAATTTCAATGAGATTTCCCATTTTGGTGAAATCTTGTTGCAGCAGTTAACACTGCTCCCAGAACAAAGTCTCCATGTGCAAAAAAAAATTGCATGGGGAGAAAACGCCACTATGCCTCCAAAATCCAAATGTCTGTCTCCAAAAATCCAAAATCCAACTTTCTTGTTTTTCATTCACTTGGCCTGAAATTTGGACAAATTCTACTCCTCATCCAAGTAATCCCCCATTCCAAAGTTCATGGTAATAGGATAAATCATCTCAAATTTATAAAAAAATAAGAAGTTTGTGATTTTAACAGAGTGATGCAACCATAAAGCCCCTCCCGTGGCTATGTGTGTCAGAAGTGTGTGTATCAGAAGTGACCTCTAACGTGAGTAACCTCTGATATGAGAGGTTAATGTATGGTAAAAGCTGTGACTTTACATGTTAGGCTGCATGTGCTAAAATGGTCACAGACAGAAGGTGTTTAAACACGTTAGCTAGCTGAGGGCAACCCAACGTTAGCATATGCTAGCTAACATGTCTTGGGTAAAACATGTTAAAATATTTACCACATGTTTACTGCTCCACACACCCTCCTGATGCAGGACTAAACTTGAGGTGGGTGGTTACAGAATGATTTTCAAGGAGCTCTCAATATAGCCAAGTGTCTCACTGTAAAGAGTTTTAAAAACAATAACATCAGCTCTAAGTCAATATGCCACTCTGTAGGCAGACAATGCAGACAATGGAGGAATGTCATAACATAATCACAGTTTCTCAAGGAGGTGGATGAGTATGCTTTCTGAACAAGTTGCTCACACACCCTGTAGCAAGCCCTGCTCAGAGGGAATTGCAATAATCAAGCTTTGTAGGCAGGGAGGCATGTGTTGCTATGGAGAGATTGTAGAGGGATTAAAAGGGGTATAGTCTGTACAAAATGCGAAACTGAAAAACCCGCTTTCTCTTCACACCTGATGCTCAGCTTTTCATGGAATGGAAACTGCCTAAAGAAATGCCAACATTTGCCACCTGACTCTTCCTCCAAACAAATCCTTTCTACAATGAGTTTTCTCATCTTGTCAAAATAGCAGCAAGACTAGGGTTGAGAAAATGGCAGCTCTGAAGTATTCCTCTGTTGATCTCATTTATTCTTCCTGGGCAGGGAATGAACTTAGAGAACAAAAGTAGTCAAATGAATTTTCATCAGCGTAGTAGTGACGCCAACTCGTGTTTAGAAACGTACTGACAGTAAATAAAATAACATAGGAGATGACACATCCTCAATGGATACCTAACTATAAATTCCTCGGACATATGCAAGTGACCATGAGCAATGATTTCCCCTTACCTGCTGGAACAACTGGGGAGCATCTCCATACACGGCAATATATGTTGGAAGATCTAAAATTAACACTACATGATCAGGTGTATGAGCATTCCAGCATAATCAAAAGAGCTAATTGACTACATCTAAAGTGAACATAATCATACAAAAAAATCACAGCAAGAGCTTTGGATGATGCTTCATTATACATCCATGAATCATTAGCCCTTTTCACATACCTGGTAATATGCAGACAAAATATCTTGCAGAAGAATTCTAAGTTACCTCTTCCACCTAGCTAGGAGATAGTACTCAACTAGATTTACTAAAAAAATCCTAAGACGAGACAAATATGCCATTCCTATATACCATGTATGGCTAAGATGAGACAACTATATGCACCCATGGAAGCATCTGCACACCACACATTCATACAAACACAAATACCAGTATAGAAGAGACAAAACAAAACACTGCATGTGTAGTATTCTGTGCAGGCAGGCAAAGAAAAAGGAATATCTAAGAAATACTGGAGCTAAACTATTTCTGCCTTGCATGTATTGAACAATATTTCACACTGAAAATATACTGCAAGCTTGCAAAATGGTTTAAAACCAAGGGTGTAACAATAATAAGGACAGGTACTGCAGCTGCATTAGGGCTCATGAGCGTGCAGGTGAGGTGGGATAACGGGAGGCACACTTCCTAATGCATACCTCCCAAATGTCCTTACTTAGGAAGGAAAGTCCCTCTTTGGGTCCTGAATCCCGCTGTCCCTCTTTCCAAGGTCAAAGTCCCTCTTTCAGGAGAGTGATACACACAAAAAGACAGCAACTACTCCTCTGCCTCCTCCTCCTTTCTATTACTAGGTGTATGCACCTCCTCTACTATGCTGCGCTTTATAGTCACATATTTTTAGAGACAGGTCCCTGCCGGTGGGCTTACAATACAAGATGGACAAGGATGAGGGGAACACATGGGGGAAGACACACACACATTTCCATTTTACAGATGGGGAACTGAGGCTGAGAGGTTGTGACTGGCCCAAGGCCACCCAGTGCGTTCCTTGGCTAGGGCAAGATTAAAACCCTGGTCTCCCCCAGGTCCCTTACCTTCCAGCACCGTATCCACTACACGAAACTGGCTTTTAAAGACCAGAATTCAAGCTTCAGGCACTTCTTCCTGTTTGGCTCACAGGAAAAGCAGATGAGAACCTGAGAGGACAATGGGTTCGCTAGGGTTTGGTGGGATTGGGTAGAGGGGCTTAAGGGAGGAGGATTGGTGGGTGGCAGGTGGGGGTAAAGGGTGGGGTGGATGGGATGATGGGGTTTTAAGGTATTTTAATGTATTATTGTATTTTATATTTTGATTTTTTTTAGATTCAATGTAAGCTGCCCTGAGTCTTTGGAGAAGGGCAGAGTAAAAACATAAAAATAAATATTAAATAAATAAATGGAGAAATGATGGAATGACAAGAAACTAAGTTGAATTATAAGCAGGAGGGCTTCTGTACCTCTTTATGCACTGGAAAGTGCCTGCGTGTGCAAATGCATGAAGGGATGGAGCTTATTGGCTTTCCCCTCTTTGGCCGTTTAAGAAGTTGGAAGGTATGCTGGTGCAGCTGCGACCCCTGCCACGGGGTTGGGGGGGAGGGCATTCCATTTCCTGTACCAGGGCTCATTCCAACCTAGCTACTGCCCTGCTTGGGGGGCAAAGGAAAACGACAGCACTGGAATAATGTCTCACCTCCAATAAAGAAGTGATGTTCATCAGGTTGTGAGTAAAAGGGGCTGATTCTTATCTCACTTATACACCAGCACAAATCAGAAGTGACTCCGTTTACAGTGTGTAGGGTTACAAATTACTTTCCACAGAAAAGAAATATAGTAGGGACAGGAAAAGACCTTGTGGCTAGGGATGGGACTTTCCATTTTGATTATCTCTGAAACAGCCCGAAAATGGTTGTTTCTTCCCATGACTTCAATGAAAAGGGGAACGAACTGAAGTGAACCATCCAGGTCCAGGACCAACTTGTCCCTAATCTGAATATTGTAATTGTTTTGCGATAGCCTTTTCAAAAAAAATATAATAAAAACAATAGCGAACTTGGGGTTCATTGTACCAAGTGTTTACAAAAAAAATGATCCGGCTGGAAAGAGGACTTAATGCAGTCATTTCTGTTATCACACAACCTTATTTAGAGTGCTTACAGAGAAGTTTTAATGACCCATCTCATTTAAAACCAAAATCCACTTAACCTAAATATGACCCCAGAAGTTTGCTTCACACATGAAGACATTGGGTGATTTCAGACATTACAAGATCACGGTCAACCACAGTGAACCACGGTCAATTCCGCGGCGGGGTCAAAGCGGCCTGCATGTCTGGGTATTTTCAGACATTACGCGATCACGCTCAACCACAGTGAACCACGGTCAACCCCGCGGCGGGGCAAAAGAGCCCTGAACGTCTGTTCGGCGCGCGCCAGATGTTCACCATGCTCAATACCCACATGGGGTCAATTTCAACCACGCTTCCCGGGCTAGCCACACCAATTCCCGTGGACGCGTGGTCAATGAGATCCCCACCCGTGATCAACCAAAAGTAACGTCTGGATGCCAATCACTGGCCGGGATCAAAGGAAATGATCCCCAGGCGTGGGCAATGCACGTAACGGCGCTGCCAGGCAACCGGCATCAACACACTCACCGGAGGGAGATTTTAAGGGGAAAAAGTGGCTGCTGAACGTGGTGGGATGGAGCGAGGAGAGAGGAGGAGGAAGAGAGTGGAGGCGGAGGAGAGAGCGAGGGGTGAAGAGGAGGGGGAGGCGGGGGAGGCAGGGGCACCGGCGGGGGTGGCGGCCGAGGGGGAGACAGCACAGGCGGGGGCGGGGGAGGCGGGGGTCATGCTG
>QEPC01001547.1:3194766-3235188 GCA_003113815.1 Sphenodon punctatus
GGCTGCCTGTGAGTCCCTGGGTCCCTCCCTGGCCCCCTCGTGTCCCGGGCCATGTGGGCTTGGGCACCTGCCCATGGGCCGGACCCCGGTGCCTTCCACCACCCTGCTGCCCCTGCCACCGCCCCTGTGTGCTGCTGCTCCAGCTGTGTCACTGGGCCCCCTCTGGGCCGCTCTTCTCCTTCCTGGCCTGCTTGTGTGCCCTGGGGGTCCGGGGCCCAAGGACTGCCCCTCCTGAACTTCTTCGCTGCTGGGGCCACCCATCCGTGGACCTGCTATGCTGGACTGCCTCTCCTGGCTGCCGTTCCTTTGCCCCTCGGTGGGCTGCCTTGACTGCATGTGCCTCCTGGGCCCTTCCCGGTCGGTTCCCCATGACATCTGGCCACCCGCTGTGGCATTCACCCAAGCTGAAAGGGCCCCCCCTTTCCGGAACTGTGTGCTAGCTGTGGGGGGTGCCCTTGGGGACCATTCTGCTGCGGGGTGTGCTGTACCTGGTGCCGGTGCCCTGCCCTCCCCCTGTGCCCGTTCCTCCCCTCTTCCCGGTCCCGCTTCACACACACACCCCCCGTGGAGCCCGGCCTGCCTTCCCATGGGTCTGGTCGCCCTTGTCCCCCCCCTCCCCTGTCTGTGCTGCCCTCCATGCCTGCGTGTGTGTGAGGGGATTGGGCTGGCATGTGCTGTTGCTGTGGGTGCCCCCGAGTCCCCGGTGTGTCCGTGCGTGTGCTTGCTGTGTGTGGGACCTGTGCGCTTGTTCTCCGTCTCCCTCTCCCCCCTCCCTTCCTGTTTCCCTGGTGTGGGCGTTCCCTTTGGTGCCTTTTGGCTTTGTCTGCCCTCAGGTGGCCATGTCCGTGTCCCGCCCCTCCCCAGGGGATTCTGGGTGTGCTTGCCACGCCTGGGGATTGGCGTAACGTCTGTTGCGCTGCCCAGGTCCGTGATCTGGCAGTTTCATTCCCCTCCGTGGTCCAGGCCCCGTCACATCTGTTTGGAGCTTTCTTTGGCCCCAGGGGGTGGTTGGTGTCTTCACCCCCACCAGGAATCCACTGTGGTGACCCGTCAGCCCGTAATGTCTGAAATCACCCTCTGTTCGGCAACCGCCAGATGTTCACCACAGTCAATACCCACATGGGTCAAAATCAACCACGTTTCCGGAGCTCCGGCTCGGACCATCTCCGAAAGCGTGGTCAAAGAGATTCCCAATGGGAAACAAAAAAAAGTAATGTCTGAACGGCAACCATTGACCAGAACCAAAGACAATGATTCCCAGCCAGGGACAAAAAACGCAGCATCGCTGCCAGGCAACCTGCAACAACACAGACCGGGGAGGGAGATTTAAAGGGCACACAACAGCAGCCGGGACGAGCCGCCCCGGTGCCTTCCGGGTGCTTTGACCACGGTCCAGTCCGGGATCGGTGTAATGTCTGTTGTGCTGCCCCGGGCCGTGGCCCGGTGGTCTGATTCCCTGCCATGGTCCCGGTCCCAGTCCCATCATGTCTGTTTGGGGCTTTCCTTGACCACAGGGGGTGGTTAATCTGTTCACCCCCGCCGGGAATCCACTGTGGTGAATCGGAACCGCGTAATGTCTGAAATCACCCATTTTAAGTAAAGAATCAGAATTTTGTGGGAAGTTGTAGAATCCTGAAATGTGGGCTTGCACTGCAGTAGAAACTGCGAAGTAATTATATTAGCACATTCATACCAATAAACATTTCTATTTAAATGCAGCTCAGATGTTATCTTTTACTGGATCAACTTCTGTTGATGAGAACATACAAGCTTTTGGTCCATGTAGGATCATTCCTCAGGCAAAGTGAGAACTATAGACTGAGCAAATATAGGCTAGGTACATATTTGTGATAGCAGTCATTTGGGAGGGAACTATAGGGAAAAGGGTTGTTGACATCCCAATCATTTAAATGGGGTCAAGTTTTTTTATTTTATGGAACTTGCAGAAGAGGAGGATTGAGGCTGAAAGAGCAAAGTGTGGGTGCATGGAGGCTAATTTGTAAGCAACCACAATACGGGAGAGTGTACAACCTCTTTTCTGCTTACATGGCATTGAGGTTAAGGCACGAGCTTTAACTTATAATTTCCATGATTTTTAGTGCATGATTGAATTTGTAACTGCCTTAACTTCTCTTCCAACCCAAAAGGGTTTTTCATTATTGAATATTTGTGATAGCAGTCATTTGTGAGGGAACTATAGGGGAAACGGTTAACATCCCAATCATTTACATTAGGGCTGCGAATGGGGTCAAGTATTTTTATTTGTATCTGCATTTGTATTTGTGGTTTTAGTAGTTGCATTTATGTGTATTCGCATTTGTATCTTTGCCCGTGTTCGCTGCATTTTCCTCATCATTGCCAACGTGGAAAACATAGTGAACATGGGTCTCTGTGTATGGGCTATTTTGGTGCAGACGTGCAGTGAGGCTCTGTCAGTTTGACAGGTCCTATAAGGAAAGGAAAATGCACTCGAAAAGTGCTACTAAGTCTGCTATCAATTTAAAAAGGGGCGCACTGGTTTGTGGGAGGGTGGAGAATACAGCTAGCTTGATGGGGAGGTTGTTAGCTTGGGGAGCGTGGAACAGGGCATGGATCGGCCTCAGGAAGACCACTGACTTGAGGGAGAGTGAGGCATGCAGCGGACTTGGGAGAGGGGAGAATGGAACATGAAGCTGGCTTGAGTGGGGGATTGCTGGCTGGGGGATAGGGGAATGGGGCATAAGGCTGGCTTGGGGGGAAATGGAACTAGGCTCAGAGAAGGTTGCTTTCTTTGAGTGGGAAATGATACTACTACTAATCATTTCTATAGCGCTACTAGGCGTACACAACATTTTACAGTCACAGCTTTTCAGAGACTGGTCCCTGCCCAGTGCACTTACAATCTAAGGTAGACACGGGTGAAGGGAATGCAGGGAAAGACAGACGCACACAACTTGGCCAAGGCCATGCAGTGAGTTCATGGCTAGGGAGGGACTTGAACCCTGGTTTCCCAGGTCCAAGTCTAGCACCTTATCCACTACACTACATTGGGCTCGATCCTATGCCTTGAGGATTGTAGGCACATTGTACCCTGTGGAAACCATGTGCATGTGCACACATGCGATCACAGGGCATGGGATTGCAGCCACTGGCTCTATGGTGGCTGAAGGGACATGGGGCTGGCACAGGGAGGGGGAATGAGTCAAGGTTCTGGCTGAGGTGTGTTTCTGTCTCAGAGGGGAGTCATGGGCTTGTGGAAAGTGGGAATGGGCATTGGGCTCGCTCAGAGGGGCTGCTGGCTTGCAGGAGGAATGAAGCTGCCAAGGTCTCACCATTTCTCCCTGGCTGCAGTTCTGAGACAGCAGCAGCTCCTGCAGGGAGGGAGGATTCACAACAGGCTTCCCAAGCAGGTGGTTAAACTGAGAATCAGAGAGCAGACCACCTTCAACCTATATATGTGCTGCAGTTTTGAGGGTCCAGTTTAAGATCTCAGATACTACATTTTGAGGGAACTGTTGGGTTCAATTGAAACCCGAATACACAGATCTTGTATTCATATACTGAATATAGAATCCAAAAAGTTATTTTTTTGCACTTATTTGTATTTTGTTGGAACCCAAAATGCACAGCTATAATTTAAATACAATGAGGGGGGAAATAATCAAATGGTAAACCAAGTAAATGCAGGCTTGGATATCCTAACCCGATTTTACTTTATCGTTTGATTATTGGTTTCCCCTTATTATATTTAGATTAACACTCCTTTCTAAAAGAGGCCCATATGCCAGGGTGTATTCCACTCACTATAGGCAGTTTTGCATTGTCAGTGCCTTTTTTTAATTGGCATGTTTCCTGAGGCATCAGAGTGTGAACTTCTTTCATCACTCCATATGGTCTTTGAGAATGTTTTATCATTTTAGGCAGCCTTCTACCAAAATTACTAACAGAAATAATTCTGGCAACATTAAAAAGGCAAGCAGTTACTGCGTGGTCTTTGCTAACTTGGCTGCTGTCTTGTTGTCCACTATAGTAGTAAAGTACATTAAGAGCAGTCTACACAATGTTCAACTTAACAATACTTTATGGAAAGCACTTACCTTACTGGAGAACACATGAGTTAACCATACAACATTCCTAGTTTCCACTTATCTGGGCAAGTTGCTATCAGAAAGTAATTCAGCATCAAGTAATTCATCTGGAAACAATATAATGAGTGATGCCAGAAGTACGAGAGGTAAGACCCCAGAGGAGAGGAATAGTCCTTTGGAAGGAAAGGAACTGAAATATGGGACACTATTTTTACAATTTTACAGAACACCAACCCCTAAAACAATAGAAAGCAACTTTTGGGGCACACATAATGTCTCAGACATGATGGTGGGAGACAACTTTTGATATTACAGAGCTGAGGATAGGGATAGACATAATTCTGAACCAACCCTTGAGGCTTTCTTTAGGTACACAAAAGTAGCAGTAGAAAGTATAAATTATAGTAGGTCCCCTTGGTAATCACCACCACTGCCTATGCACAACAGCAGTGCAGAAAATAAACTAGTCACACAACATGGCCAGATCATCAACCCCTCCAAACCCACTAAATCCTGGAGAAATAATTCTACTGCAATAAAGAGATGCCTGATGACAGTGAAACTCAAGAACAGTAATATATGGCCACAAATGGATGCTAACAGGTAGATGTATGTCTGAACAGAAAGACAAAAATGGCATGGTTTCCATGACAAATATCCAGCTTTTAATGTAGAAATGAAGTGCTACAGCTTTTCAAAGATTATATTTTTTATTGCAATGGGAAATTTCTCCACACTGGTCTTTGAAAAATGATTAACTTTTAAACACAAATTTTGTAAAAAAACCAAAACAAACAAACTTGGGAGTCTAAGAAAAAAACAAACCACAGACACAAAAATAATTTTTTGAAAAGCTATAGGCAACTGAAAACAATCCTCTAATGTGGAAACATGCGCTAACTCTTAACTTCCAAATGCTCTCCCGATTATATGGTGTGCTATCTTACGCTGAGAGTTCCAGATAAGTCAGTATGCTTGGAATATGTATCAAAGAAAAGAAACAAAAACAGAATTGTATCAAGTATATTACAGCTCTAGGATTTGCCTCTGTTTCATTTCCTCCTTGCATTAGAAGAGGTGCATGATCCTCATACTAGGCCTGGGTCAATCAGCATGCAGCCTGCCAGTCTGTTGCCTGAGATCCGCTGACAATTGGCCTATAGGCTACTGGCTCTGGCTCACAGCACAACTTCAACACTTTATATAGGTTTTATTATGGTCCCTTTATCCATCTCCATTCTTTTCAGTCTCTCCATCGGAGAGCTCCTCTATGACCTTAATTATTTTCCTTACCCTTTTCTGAATTCCTTTCTAAGTTGACAATATTATTTTTGAGATGAGGTTACCGGCTCTGCCCACAGTATTCTAGGTGAAGGTGAACAATCTATTTGTATAATGACATGATGTTTATTACTTGACGTATCTCTACATGGATTAATCTACCACTGAGTTGCCAATTGGTCTAGTATGGTCTACACGAGGTTAAGTGTCAAGAAATGAATATATAATAATGAGCTTTCCACAGAACTTGCAGGGCAAGATTATATGGTACCTGCCTACACTTTCAGAGCATTTCATTGTGTAACTTTTCATAACAAGGCTTTTTTTTGTCTCTTTATAAAGTATACAATCTAGCAAATGAACTGAAGACACAGGGTGATATCAAATGAGATGATAGCCTGCTGGAGTACAGGTTCAGTCCATGCAGCCCCCACTCACATGCATAGCAGGTAGAGCCCAATAAACATACAGCCCCTGTGTGTATTTCATGTGTGCGCTGATAGCCCCTACTCACAGGTTTAGTGGGACAAACCTAATGCACAGGCAGGTGTTCTTCACCACCCCCTTCCCAGTATCCTGCCCTGTCATGACTCTCAGCCATGGAGAGCTATGGGAAGAAGCTGCCCTAGCTGTTTCTTTCTTCTGGGCTATTATGACTGGGAGGTGGTCCAGCACCTCCCACCCACTGAGATGCACACCTGGGTTTACACCTGCCAGTACTTGGTTGCTGGAAGTAACCTTTTGCTATGCACAGAATAGGAAGTTTATTGAGAAAATAGCATACTTTATTGAGCGCCTATAGTGAAAATGAAAGTGAAAGTAAAAATTCAGAGCGAAAGCTATCAGTCCAAGCAATCAATCTTTGCACATTTTTTCACATCCATGGCTCACAGCAGAGCTCACAGCTCTCTGGCAGGTAGCAGCACACAGTTTTATTGGGGCCACTCCATCATATATGCATGATGGGGTGTCTGCACTCTCTCATGTGGATGCCCTCCAATGGTTTGACAGCTCACTCTGTACATCAGGCTCATCCAAATGTCAGCAAAGGCCAGGGTATCCACCACCACCCAGCGTCTCTGGGACCCATACCTCAGGCAGCCACAGCACCCACAGTTTTTAACCAATGGGCAACTCTCCTCCCCCATATATTCTGAGCAGAGTGATCATCACTGCCTTGCAGATCTTTCCACCTAACCATTTCTTCCCCACCCCAATTAAAGAATTTCATGCTTTAACTGCTGTATCATTTTAAGATAACTTGGCATCTGCACTCACATGCTTGTTACATGGATTAGCAGTGCTGGTGCAGGAACACACACACACAAAACCTGCATTAACTTTGCAGAAACCTTTTGCCAATATAGCAGCCAATATCTGCTCACACACACTTGGTGTGAAGCCAGCCCTGCAAGGAAACATGAACAATAGTGGTCAACAGCTGCTCACGTGCGGTGCACGTAGTCAGTCCTAATCAGCTGCCCAGCTCTTTCCCACCAGGTGATCTTTACCTGTGCATTCCCTATTGGCATTTGCAGATCAGCAGGCCTGAACCTCTGCAGTTTCCTATTGGTATTCACAGGCTGGTTGGTCCTGGCAATGGCAATAGGAAGTGCAGAGATATAGGTGTGCAGCTGCTGTTACTGCACCCCTCCCCCTGCACTCAGGTGCAAGTACATGGACACAGGACTTCCTATCCTCTGTTTTTGGTCACATGCCGCCACCACCCCATTCCTTTTCAAACCCCAACACTACAGTATGCATTTGTTTAATTGGTACATTGGATTAATTTGTTTAAACACCTGCTTTATCTTTAATAAAAATAATTATTATTATATCATATACTATTATATATTGTCTAGTACATTTATTATTCAGCACCTGCTAAATGGTGCTCAGAACACTTCACAAGATCTATGCAATTTATTTCCATACAGAATGCTTTTCAGAACTAATGAAAACACAGAAACAAGACAATTTTTACATGGGAACTGAGTTAATATCTCCTGCCCTTTATAAAAGAAAAATAAAAAATACTGCAAAAGGCAGATGAGACATCATCTTTGGAATTATTACAGACTAACATTCATAGGAAGACTCTTATTTGTAGTTGTCTATGTCTTTGTGGCTTGATTAGATTGTAAGCTGCATGGAACAGGGACTGTATGTTGTATGTATCTGTACAGTGCTGTATACGACTAGTAGCGCTATTGAAATGATTAGTAGTAGTAGGTTGGAAGAAAGGGATCCCTTATTCTTTAGCTCTCACTCAATTCTATACAAAACTTTTTTGCCACAATCAGCCCATGTATATTAGACAAAATTTCTGATTGCTCAAATCTAAACAGGATCTAGTCACGTGAATTTAGCTGCATGATCTGTGATCCATGAAGGGCTTCTTTTAATCCCCTCCCCACCAATGCCCAGGGTTCACGGGGAAGCAGAGGATTAGACTCTGTGCACCTTTAACAAGCATTAGTTCAAAAATATTATTTGGTCATTACTGACAGAAAACTAATTTTAATTCTCTTTTATAGTACAGAGAAATGTATATTACACAAATAAATGCTTTCTTTTCTTAATACTGTTAAATTATAACATTTGTGATTTGAAGTGCTGTGCTTGAAAATTTCCAAACATTTTGGACCACACTGAGCCTCTATGTAGGGAATTGATGTTTCACTGGGGGAGCTATCGCAGAGGTCGCCCGGATGAAGTGGGTAATATGTGGATGGCTCGACAGCTGTTCAAACCCTTTGCGCTGATGGGATAGATGATGGAGCGGAGACCCACTGATGTAGAGTGTTCACGCTGAACCCCTTCTCCAATCCTTTTTGCAGAAGGGCGAGAACCTCAGGGATCCCATCTTCTAAAAGCCCCTTACCATCTGCCCAGAATTGAAATGCCTGCCAGATTGTGTTGTAGATTCTGTTGGTAGAGGGCCTAAGAGTTGCTAGCAGAGGGCCAAGGACCTCATCTGAGTAGCCATGGGACTTCAATTGTTGCTGCTTATTTATTATTATTATTATTATTATTATTATTATTAGCATTTATATAGCACAAGCAATGTATCTGGTGCTTTACAAAGAAGATAGGCACGGACCCTGCCCGAGGGCTTATAATCTAAAGACAGGGGGAGGGGAAACAGGGAAGGGGAAACAGAGTGAGAGACAAGGGATGCAACATTCATGAGGTTGGTTCTAAGCCCTTGGCAGAGAACTAGACCCTGGTTGGGTTAGCAGATCTTGTCGCTCTGGGAGACGCATCTCTGGCTCTATCTGGAGTTCCCTCAGTGTGGAGAACCACTTGGGGGCGATCAGAATGACCCATGCTCTCTGGGACTTTATTTTCAGTACCTTCTGAATCAGGGGTATCAGGGGAAATGCGTACAACAGTCGAGGTGGCCACGGACACTCGAGAGTATCCACCCCTTCTGCTTGAGGATCTCGATGCCTGGCAAAATATCTTCTTAGCTTGTGATTTTCCACCGAGACAAAGAGGTCCAGGCTTGGAGTCCCCCATTGCCTGACTATCTGTTGGAACACTTCCTGATTCAGGGACCATTCCCCTGGGCCTAATTTGCTCCAACTTGGCCAATCAGCCCACACATTGATGATCCCTTTGACGTGCTTTGCTGACAGGGACAACAGGTTGTTCTCCACCCAGGTCATTAGGGAAACTGTCACCTTCATCAGTATGGGCAACTTGGTTCTGCCTTGGCAATTCAAGTACAGCATCACTGTTGTACTGTCCATGTGGACTTGAACGTGCTTGCCTTTCACCTTCTTCTGAAAGTGTGCCAAGGCCAGCCTGATGGCCCATAGTTCTAACAGACTGATAAGTGGCCTCTTTTTGGGACTAGGAACCCTGTGCCAGCTCTCTCATGCAATGGGACCCCTATCCCTAGAGACTGGCATTGGTAGTCATCATCACCTTTTCCCCCACCTGGGTCGGGAGGCCCCAAGCATAACTATCATTTTCCAGCCAGCAGTTCCAGCCTGGACCTCTGGGGTCAGTTGAATGAGTATCCTTTGCTTCCTTGCAATCTGGTTCTGCCAGGGCAGGAGGAATTTCTGCAATGGACAGAGGTGAAACCTGGTCCACTGTACTATCTCCAAACATGACACCATCAGGCCCAGGCAGCTGGCCAGAGTTAACAAGCTGGCTGAGTTCTCGGTCTTTATATGACTTAGCTGTTAGTCTGATCTTCACTTCACTTTCCATCGACATGAAGACCCTACCCTGTGCAGTGTTGATGAGCACCCCCAGGTGGAGAAGCCACCAAGTGGGCTCTACAGACCTCTTTTCCCAGATGTTGACAAAACCATGTGACCTCAAGTTCTCCACTGCTGCTAGACATCCCTCTTGGGAACTGGCTCCCACCAGGATATCATCAGCTAGTAGGGGTGTGCATGTTGTTTTTGTTATTACAATAAAGATAACAAAAATTGTCATTTTCATTATTGTTACTGCAATAATGAAAACAACAAATAATAATGAAAATAGAAACAAAAACGACATTTTGTTTTTGAAATAAAGGGAAAAAACTGAAAAACGTATTTCTGGCTATAACATTTTTGTTTCATGTTCAGTTCTGATGAAACTTAGGGAAATTGTACCCCCAATGGAGGGCACTATGTGTACCACATTTCAAAACAGTTAGATAAAGGGAACCAATTTTAGAAGCAATTGAAAGTTGTGATTTTAAGAAAAGCTCCATAAACATTCATGGCTACAACTTCTTTATCTTCCATTCAATTTGCATGAAACATGTGAATATTATGTCCTTCCACAAGCTTAACATTCTTGCCAGTTTTCAGAAAGATTGGATAAAGGGTCCTGATATTATAGGACATTAACTTGAAAATACATTTCCAGCAGTAACATTTGTATATGCCATCCTGTTTACAAGGTATATGGTAGGGATGTATCACATACCTTCCCTGCCATCTCTGCCAAACTACAAGACAATTTGATAAAGGGACCCAATTTTATAAGCAATTGATGTTGTCCCCCGTGACCATTATTCAGATAAATAGCAGCACATGCAGTGCCAGTCAGAGGTAGGCACCCTGCACAGCAGGGGGAGGCATGCTGTAGGAGGGAGGATGTGGAGCAACCCAAAAGACTGACGGACACATTCACTGGCCAATTACTTCATGCTTCTAGCTTTACAGGACCAATTGATAGTGGCTTCAAGGCGGGCATAGGCGGTGGCCCTGAGGCGGGCATAAGGGACATAACTGGGACTTTTGGGGATAGCATCCCAGCAATCAGGAGACATAGTTTACACATCCAGGCTGGCCAATTATCATCACAATCACCTCCTGCAGCACTGTGACAGGACATAAGAGAATCTATTGGCTCTTTCCTAAACAGATGCTTCTGACTTCCCAGTAACAAGCGGGGGAGAGATGTTGGGATGGGTCACACAGCACAGAATGAGGATATTTGATTGACATTTCTGCTGGCCAATTGACATCACAAACCGATCTTATACCACAGTGACACATAAGAGAATCCCTGTCATAGGCTCCTTCTCTGCATATGCTGTGCAGGCATATAAAATTCGGACCCTTTATCACATCTTTCTGATATTTGGCAGGGATGATCATGGAAGTATGATATACAGCCCTGCCAAAGGTCATGTACACTGGCTGGACTACAAAGATGTTACAGTAAGACATACATTTATATGTTATTGCTTATACCACCAGGACACTTTATCCAATCCTTCTGAAAGTTGGCAGACATATTAAATATGGGAAGGGGTATAAACTTGCCAACTTTCATCTACATTAAATGTGAGGGAAAGAAGTTACAGCTAAGAATGCATATGAAGAGTTTTGCAAAATAAAATAATTCAACTGTTTCTAAAATTGGATTCCTTTATTCATTCTTTTTGGAATTTGGTACACACAACGCCTTTCATTGGAGGTATATTCACCCCATGTTTCAGCCAAATATATTTTTGAATAACAAAAAAGGTACAGCTGAAAATGTGTTTTCCATTGAAACCAATGGAAAACAAAAACGGAAGCAAAAATGAAGATGACAATTTGATATTTATGAAAATGAAAACAACAGATTTAAATAACAAAAATGAAAAATGAAAATGATATGGGCCCCTGGTGCACACCTCTGTCAGATAGGGGGAAATGTGGACTCCCCTCGGTCGCAAGGCTGCTATGGACTACTAGCAGTTTGGTGAAGTCTCTGGGGGAGGTCGCTAGTCTGAACGGAAGAGCTCTGTACTGGAAGTGCTGGTTGTTGTATGCAAACCTGAGGAAGCATCTGAGAGAGACTCTGATGGGCACATGAAAGTATGCCTCCTTGAGAACTATTAGAAACGAGATAATCATCTGGTTGTATCACCATTAAGATGGGCTTGAGGGTTTCCACCTTGAACTTTCTCGGTTGGAGATGTTTGTACAGACCCTTGAGACCGAGAATGGCTCGTGTCGCTGTTCCTCTTGGGGACAGTAAAGAAGAACAAATACACACCTGAGTGCCTCCTGTGACTGCAGAACGGGTTTGATGGCCCCTACGGATAATAGATGGTTCCTGGCTTGCACCAATCTCTGATGCTTTGCTCTTACTCTTGGGACTTTGATCAGGTAACTTTGGGGTCTGGACTGGAACACTATAGAGTACACTCTGTCGATGGTCTTCCGTTACCCAGTAATGGGTGGTTGTCCTCTGCCATTGAGAGTCTGGCTGTCTCAGTGCTTACCCAGTGTTTGATAGCTGTGGGAGACTGGATGAGGGCTAATTGACAGACTGAATCCTGACAAGACGGAGGTGATGCTAGTGGGTAAGTTGACGGAAAAGACGGCCCCCTCAATTGAGGAGGTTTGTCCTCCACTGACTTCTCAGGTTCGGAACCTGGGGGGTGCTCCTCGATGAGCAGCTCTGCCTGGATCTCCAGGTGGAGGCTGTGGCGAGGAGTGCCTTCTGCCAGTTACATCTGGTGCGGCGGCTTTGGCCACTGGTGTTGGTTCCGGATCTCGCCACAATCATTCATGCTTTCATTACTTGGGTAGACTACTGTAATGTGCTCTACGTGGGGCTACCTATGGTGATGGCTCGGAAGCTGCAGCTGGTGCAGAATGCAGCGGCCCGGCTCTTGGAGGGGCTGGGTTGCCGGGAGCACATTACACCAGTGCTCCGACCTCTGCACTAGCTGCCAATAATCTTCCTGGCCCGATTCAAAGTGTTGGTTTTAACCTATAAAGCCTTACACGGCCTGGGCCCTGCGTATCTGCGATACCGCCTCCCTCCCCGGGTTCTAGATCGGCCCCTGCGGTCGTCTGGGGGTGCCATGTTGGAGGTCCCCCAGGTTTCCTGGGGGGCCATGCAGGACAGGGCATTCTCAGTGGCCTTGCCGCGCCTTTGGAACTCCCTCCTGGTGGGGGCCCGTCTGGCCCCGGACCTCCCGGCTTTCCGTAGGAACTGTAAGACCTGGCTTTTCCGTCAGGCATTTGGCGAGGGAGAGGGGTAGGAGTGGGATGGGTGGTGGGTGGAGTGGGTTGTGTTTTCCTCTGCTTTTGTTAATTATGTTTTAAAATGTTTAAATGGTTTTATATTGTATTTTTATACTGTATTTTTATTTTTAGCCGTTCTAGGCTGCTGCGTGGTGGGAAGAGCGGGGTATAAGTATGTTAAGTAAATAAAAAATAAATAAATAATAAAACTCCTGCATATTATTATAATATTATTAGTATGTCCCCCTACGCACATTATTGTGGGTGAGAGGCCCAGGGTCAGGCACTGGCCTGTGCGAACTTGTATGGCTCGTTCGTTCATTTGGGGGCTTACCCTGTAGGGTGACCACCTCTCTGCCACCATTGCCTGTTTTCCAGTGGACCCTCCTCGATGCAAGGAGGGCTGAAATAGAAAATTCTGTTTGTCTTGGGAGTGCCTCCTGCCATCTTTTCCAGAGAGGCTTACAGGGAGGCCCTTCTTCTCAGGTTCAGTAGTCATGGCCTTTTCCATAGGCTCCCCAAAGAGTCTACTCCCTTGAAAAGGGGCTGACATCAGCACCATCTTGGTCTGGAGGTCCACCTTCCAGAGTTGAAGCGAGATGGCTCTCCTAGCCACCACTCTGTTTGCCATAGACCTAGCTGCAAACTGGGCAGAATCAAGGGTTGTCTGTGACAAAAGAAGCTTTTTAAGACTGTCCTTCACTTCCTTCGAGACTGCTGAGGCGTTTACATCCTTCAGCCAAAGAACCATCCTTCTCACCAAGATGGATGCAGTGACAGCCGCTCTGCAAGACGTAGAGGTTGCAACGAAGTCTCTTCTCAGGAAATTCTCGACCTTACAGTCTAATGTAAATTTGGGGAGCCCTCTCCATCTGTGGGTATCGCCAAGGCTTTTGCCGGTTCATTGGCCCCCACATCAAGCTTGGGAAGAATGAAAGCTCCCAACTGTAATTCAGTGAGACAAAATGGTTTGAATGATAACTTTTATTGGACCAACTGTTGTTGTTGTTGGAAATAAACAAGCTTTCAGGCCACGCAGGGCCTTTCCTCAGGCATGTAGCGTAGTCAGTAGAAATGACTGACCTACAGGACCATATCAGATGGGAGACTGACCTACAGGACCATTGGGAGGACACCCCATGGCCCAGATCCTTCTCTGCCATGATCACTGAGAGTACAGTACCGGGGCAGGGGGAACATTCTGGCCTGGGCCCCAGAAGCTGGTGGATGCCATAACCCCAAGGGAATAGCCTCCCGCAGCAGGGAGTAAGGGCCCCTTCCCCTACTGCTTCTCCTCCAAGAGGAATTTCTATGTCTGCTCCTGGAGTGGGCTCTGTGCCTGAAGTGGCGATGATGGTGGGAGGAGGTTCTGCTCTCTGAAAAAGAGTGGGAGGGCCTGCACCTATTCTCTTTATGGTGGTGGCAGGCTTGGCACATGGAGTGGCTGTGAGAGCTGCTGTGGCTCTGCCTGCTCCTGAATGAGAAGGAAGAGGAGGACAAGGTGGAGCTTGAGGAAATGGCCCTGCTCCGAAACTGGGAGGGTCGGAATGGGGGAGTGAAGGCACCTGAATGAGGATTACTCACTTCCTTCCAGTCTCCTGAAAACCTCCTCTCTCTTGCCCCTCAAGCTCCACTGAAGAATTGGGGCAGGATTCTGGCCCTGAGGAAACGGAGGAGCTATTCTCCTTGTCCCATCACCACCTCTTGAGACTGAGGTAGCTCAGATCCACCTCTCCCCTTGCAGCCATCTAAGGAGAGACCCACTGGCAGCGCAAAAGGCCCTGCCTCAAACCCCATGCTGCTCTCCCTATAAAAGGGGGAGCTCTGAGGTGAGGGGGTTGCTCCTTGGGTCAAGAAATTAGTCTGCTGTGAGGAGAACTAGGGACAGGAAGTCCCCTCGCTAGGTTCACTACTACTGGGGACAGAAAGAAAGAATAGAAAAAGAGAAAGGAAAAGAATCCTAGTTCTCCACAGCTGTGGAGAAAACAGCCCTATCCTGCTAGCCTAAATGGAGACAGGAACAGATCAGTGGCATCAAGCTGTGGTTAGCTCCTCTCCTGGATTGGCTACCAATCAAAATTCGATCCTGCCTTACAGTGGAGTGGAGGAGCTAAACTCAGACAGGACTGCCTGCCTCCACAAGAGAGGGTGGAAGAATATTTTTCAAATATCCTGATCCTGCCATCTTTCTGGAACTATATTCTAGCAATATTTTTACAAAAATAATGTTGCAACATGATTTATTGAAATGGTCTGAATGCTAGTTTGATTTTGGTACATTGCTAGCAGTTTGCTCATGTCAGATTTATAGGAAAACTGACTCCTGTATCTCAGATTTAGAGCTCATTTAAGACTCTCAAGATAGAATAACAAGCAGGTGTGAACCCTCTAAATTTCAAAGGCTGAAGATTAACCTAATATGCAATATGGTGACCTAACAGTTCTTCATTTGAAAGAAATCTGAAAAATAATCTCTGATATAGCCTCAGCGAGAGAATAACCCAGTGGGATTTCCACCTCTTCATTTTCTAATGAGGTTTTTGATAATGAGAGGTGACTTTGCCAGTCTCTCTGGGCTCTATTATGGCTAATTTGACTCCACTTCACTCTCCTTGTTAATTATTAACACTAGCCTTTTTATCCTCATGAGACCACATTCCAGTTTTCCCCTTTTTAGATTTTTATGAGCCTATCTTTAAGAAGGTGAAAGTCTTCAGCACCAGGTTTTCATTTAGTGCAGAGACAGAACATTTATTATTCGTTTAGGAAGACTTTGACATCAATTGTATAAGCATGGAGAGTTCTTTCCGAAGGCTTTAATGCGCTAGCAATGAGAAAAGGATGTTAATTAAAGACTAAGCACTGTTGTATGTTTCACTTGGGAATCAGTTCCTGGTAGAATGGTCATTTGCCACTTGCTAACATATCCAGAGATGAAGAGGTGACTAGTTCCAAAGGTGTATTTTTCAATAGTGCTGAAAGATGATCTACAAGTTTCCGGACAGCTTTCACTTGTCAGAAATGGTCACTTAGTGTATCTATTACTACTCATGGCATTATGGAAAACAGCACACTTGTGGAACATTTCCCCCTCCTCCATGAAACTTCTTCTTCCACTGACATTTTACCACCTGGCTTTATAATTGTTTCAGTATGAAAACATGTTTTCTCTCAGTTTTAATGTCTTTATTGAACAAGTTTCTTTAGTAATCATTTCAACTACTTACCCATTTAACCTCTTCAGAGAGAAAAAAGTATATGGTGGCTGATCAACAGTCTTTTTGCAAGTATTATTTTACCATTTGTTTTTATTGTCTGTGTTAGTCTAGGAATTGGAGAATGATAGTACTGACTATAGGGAATGTTTTTCTGAAATTATATACCCTCTTGGGAGAACAGGAATATTATTCACTGCTATATGTAACATCTCATAACTACTGTCCCTATTGTGTCTAGTAATAAGTTCATAGATTCCCATTTGATGAATTTTTAAAAGCAAAAAATTAAATACCTAATTTTTTATCAGCTGTTTCAACAGACATACCAAGGACACAATAGTCACAAAGAGATAAAACTGCTCTCACATCCCTGTAGATGTTCCTTCCATATCTGACACGGCAGTGCGAGCAAGGTTTTGGTGTGGCAGTCTGCAATACATCTATCCTAGAAAGCTGCAGAACATGCAAACACAGACTATGGGTGGAAACAAATGAGACAGGGGCGAGCCAGATCCCCAGCTTGCCCCAGAGAGGGCCACAGCAGCCATCACACTTTGGGCTGGTGAGGAGGGCTGTCAAATTGAGTAGCCTTGGCCAAGGGAAACTTGGTGTGGGGGGTGGTGGTTTGCTGTCACAAGTCCCTACATGCAATGGGTCGGCCGAGGAGCCGTCCATATGGGGCAGGACTTCCAGACCCCTGCTGTGCAGCAGGGTTGGGCACCTGGGAGGAGCTGTCACCAAACAGCTCCTTTGGAGAAGCCTCCTCCCCGCAATTAGCTATTTGGCGGCCAGGGTGAGCATGCTTCTCTGGGCCTGATCCTTGGACCTCATCTCACCATGGGGCTGGGTGGGGCTGAACAGATAGGATGGCGCACATTAGCCCAGCTGGGCGAGCCTTAGCTCTTGCTGCGTCCATGACCTTCTCTGGTAGCAGCTGGCTGCCTGTCACATGGCGAGTGTGGGCCAACATCTCGCAGCCACCAAACTGAGGAGCAGGTGACTTGTGGCCTACTGTCTTGTTTGTTTCCACCCTATGTGAACACAAAAAGCTTGCAATACCTGGGGTCCATGAATAAACTTAAAATGACATGAGTGTGAGAAGCATTGGCATAAAATATAGACCTACTCAGCCTCAAGCTTGGGAAGCCACAACCTATGGAAGATGACCCACCCACAGTGATTCAGTAGTGGGCCTCCAACCTGTGAGTAAGGTAGCAGTAACAATATATGTGCAATACACAGGTCTGCATGGCTTGCAATGTAGGGACAACCTGATATTGTCCTTATCAGGTTGTCCCTATAGGTGAAATGGGAGTTGTTGATCCATGTGCACTTGGGCCTTTGCCTCCTGGGAAGGCTGACTTCAAAGAGGCTAGTGTCTATTGTAACGATTATAATTGTGACAAGGATACCTCTCCAGGAAGTCTGCACTAAGATCAACTACAGGTTTTGCATTTGGCACAGAATAATTTATGGTAGCTGTGACGGAACACCCTGTGTTTCCATGCTGCTTTCATCCAGTGTTACCTTACATGGCAGCCACCACCTGGGTTTATCTGAAATGTGATTGGGCCACAATGGCTTTACTACCAGCTGGGCCAACCTAGGACTTTCCCAACTGAGTTCTTTTAAGGTTACTTGCTCTTTTTCTTTCCACCTTGAGGTTCCACATAGCCTAGGTATGGGGTTTTCCCAAGAGACCCACCCAAGTGTGTGGTTTAAAGAAAAACAGTTTTAATTAAATTTCAAGGTCTTAAAGAGCAAGGCTTTACTCCCTCTCTCAGGCAGGAGCAAGTTCATACATACAGAACAGAGTCGACTATCTGCCTCCTTGACCAGCCACTGCAGTATCAGTTTCAGGCAACCCACGAGCAGTCTCTTCAAAATACTTGCTGGCACCTTCTCTAGCTTGTCTGTAGAGAACCACCCTGGGCTCAGCAATCTTCACTAGAAACTTTTTCTGCCTCCCATCACTCAAATCCCTCCCCAGCCTCAAGTGTCATAACCCTCCAAGCCCGAACTGATTAGTTGAACCTGTCAACAGAACGTTCAGGTGAGCCATGTAATCCTATAACTGCTGGAGCTGGCTAGCCCTAACTGGAGCATTTCACCACAGTAACGATATACTTCAGTGATGAGTTCAGCTATGAAGATGGCATTAAACCTATTCTCTAGGGACGATAGTGGGTGTTTTTAAACAAGCAAGGCGATGGGGGCGGGGATGTCCATGGCTGTTGAATAGCATTGCCACAGAACACCCATTCAGGTGGAGTGTGTGGAAAGGGATTCAGCTTCCAAACAGGTGGCTCCCAGCACGACTACCCTGGCCAAGGAGGCAAGGCACCATGCACTCCCTCTGCCATGGACAATGAGGGGAGGGAAGCGCACTGGTCTGGCCTTTGCAATTGATATGTCCCCAGTGAAAGTACTGGAGAACTCAGGCTCCCCAGAGTTCCCGGCAAGTTCCTGTGACTTGCAAAGGCCGTGTCCCCTGCCCACGGTGCCTATGAGTGGTAAACCGATCGACTGGTGTGGCTAGCTACCACATTTTATAAGGTCAGGAGTTCTGTGGCCACCCATTGCCACGGATTTCTTAGCAGTGCTCTGTGAGAGGCTATGAGTGGGTGCTGCGTGCCTCGCAGGAGTGTGCATCCCCCTGCTCCGCCTTCAGACAGGCAGTCAGATACATGGCTCCTAGGTAAACATGTGGGACAGCATCTCGTTTAAGAACACCCAGTCTCTGCACCCTAGAACATTTTTTGGTATGTCTGATTATTGAAGATGGAATTAAAGTAGTTCAGATGATATTATGTACTGGACCAAATTCTGCTGGTGAATATGCAAGCTTTCAGGCCACACAGGACCTTTCTTCAGGCATGTAACAAGTCAGAAATATAAAATAGCAAGATGCAGAACATGTATATATAGGTATACAATGAAGCACTTCCTGATGATGGGTCTAAACAAACATTTCATTAGACACCCGCTTGCAAAAATAAATAAATTGGGTGACTAATAATAATAATTTGCATAGAAAATTCCCATTAAATGGTGCTTTACAACATAAAATACAATAAAAAAAACAAAATCTGAAGTTTTCAGGTGCCTTTTAAAGGTGAGGATGAAGGAACTGAGATGGGCATCTGGAGGGAGCGAGTTCCACTCTGGGGCTCACCATAGCAAAGGTCTGATTGCCTGCCAACTTAAGGCGTGACAGCAGGATTCCCAAACAGTGGGTGGTTTCTGAGTTCAGATAACCTTCAGCGTGGGGTTCCAGGAGCAGATCTTGAATATAGCCAGGGCCTATACTATTCAGGGGCCTGAAAACCAGTAACACATTCACCACTCTATAGGCAGCCAATGCAGAGAATGTAGGGAGAGAATAATATGATCATGTCTACCCAAGCCAGTAAGCAGCCACACTACCATATTCTGAACAAGCTACAAGCAACATAGAAGCACCACTAGAAGCCCACAGAAGAAGACTTACAAAAATCAAACGTATCCCAGATTGGTAGGTGGCCAGTAGCCACCCATCAATTTGGAGGAAAAAGGGGTGGAGAAAGGGTGGCTCGGAAGCTGTGGCACAGAGCAGACTGCTTTATGCTACAGCCTTTGTCCTTGGGAATGGGGTTCTCCACTGCTTGCACTCCTGCTGCCGGAATAGCAGGGGAGGTGAATGACCTGAAACTGGTCCTTTCATCTCCACTGCTACCCTGATGGGACTAACTGAAGCCATGGTCACTTGTATTCCTTCTACACACACACTCTCCCCAAATAGGAGCCCCAAACGTGGCTGGGAGAACAGGGAGCACCTCTACCCATTGTACTTCTGCTGCCAGGGTAGCAATCGACACAAATAAACTGGATGGCTAACAGACCCCACAACAACTATGTGCGAGTGCCTGCACCCATGGCGGGCTTCCAATGGCCTGGCCTTGGTGCTGTGGGTTGGGGTGAGTAGAGGCTACAGAATGAGAGTACTGTCATGTTTGTTTACA
This sequence comes from Sphenodon punctatus, assembly GCA_003113815.1. Classification (NCBI taxonomy): domain Eukaryota; kingdom Metazoa; phylum Chordata; class Lepidosauria; order Sphenodontia; family Sphenodontidae; genus Sphenodon; species Sphenodon punctatus. The sequence continues at coordinate 3,214,818 of QEPC01001547.1, forward strand.
CTCAAGGAGTCATTATAAGATCTTCTTCCTATCAGTCCCACCTACCAGAGTGCCAACTGCTGAATAACCTGGTCTTGCAGGTCCAAGTCACTCACCATCATGTTTGGCCTTTCACCCCCAGGTTCCCCACAGCAACAGACACAACCCAAGAGTAGCAGTCTCTTGTATCTATCCAGAATAGCCTCCTGTGCAACCTTTCCTGGTTCTGGGGACTTCCTTGGCCCCTGGCTTTACTTACCTAACAGCTTCTGTCAGGGCAGGTGTCTCATCAGCATTGGATGCTGTAGTACCTTCTCACAGGAGTCTGCCACTACAGTTCTTTTCCTTGATCTCTCCCTGCCATGTGATTTCTTTTGCTTTCACCCCATGTACTGGCTTGGTTTTCTCTTACATGCAGTCTACATGCAATGAGTCCATAGCTTGACTACATCAGTTAACCCTGATTGAGTGGTACACTGGGTTCCACTAGGGAGCCAATCCCTGCAATGAGTTACATCCTGGCAATTTTTTTTTGGTCTAAAACCAAGAGCAACAAACACTAAACCAAATATATCTAATTCTTATTTTGCCTCAAAATATTTTGGGAAAAAGTCTACATTTAAAAGAACAAATTATGTTGGTAATAAAACCTGATTAATCTCCCCACATTTACTGACCGTTTCTGTTTATTTTTGCCCTCAGACATCACCCACATAAAAAAATCAACATTGTTGCTGCACATTAAAATGTTCAGATGTGTAAAGGCAAAACCAGTACACCTGAGCAAATCAAAGCATGAACACTGTGTTTTATAATGGATAAGCCTTAAGTTTTGCATAAAAATAAATTGTTTAAATACAATAATATATTTTTGGCTGGATAAATGTACTCAGGTCCGATTAATGTTAAGGGTGCAATTCAACTGGCATGAAAGTAAATGGCTAAACTCCCAATGACTTAAATGAGAACTGGATTGCACCCCACAACTATAATGTCTGTAAACATATGATCAATGCAGCTAAAATGTGGATGTAAACGTAATTCTAACATGATAAACATCAACTTCAAATCCATTTAATTTAAGTCTGTTTCTACATAACTTCATTGTGTACAACGAATTGTATAATGTCTACACTCACATTCTTTACTTCATTGTATGAACTGTACACAATTTGTATACATGTAAACAACAGACAAATTACTCTGACAATTGTTCCTTGTCAAATTATGATAATAAATTATTTTCATAATTGTAAAATATGCATGTTAGTTATTGATAAAAATGAAGTATGTATGGTAAGGAATTTAGTACATGTATTAAATGTATGTTGATGATAAAATATTAAATACTGCTCTAATTGTGAATTAATTTCTATGTTTTTTGTTGTTTATGTTTTGTTGCAATGTATTGAGTGGAAGGTGTTTTGAATTGTAATTGTACTGAATTGTTTTTTGGTGTGTATTTTAAGAAAACTCTTGTACATTTAAGTTTATTTTTAAACTGTTAAGTTTTTTGCTTTGGTTTACTTATATATAGTTATATATTTATTTATACTTGTATGTTGTAAGGCACCCTGAGCTTTATGGGAAAGTCTGGGTATAAATTAAAATAAAGAAATAAAAGGAATGAATTAAGTAAATGCCACAAAATAATAACACTAATATGCGTGAGACAGTGTTTATAGAAACATTTAGAAGGTGTATTAAATCTCTATAATATTATACTTTCTAGTCCAAATATGATATATACTAAGGAATTCAATTCTGCAAAGAGCTACTGTGTAATACCCTCATTTCAGAGGAACACAGTACAGAAATACTTGTAGCAAATTATAGTAAAACCTTTGCTTTGCTCTGCAAATTTAAAATTTTTGCAACAGAATTTCTTGAATGTTTGGAGATTGGTAGAAATAACAGAAACAATAAGCAAAACCCTCAAGTTCTTACGGTCATTTCTTAGGAAGTTATTTAGCAGTTGGAAAAGTGGGAATGTGTCCCAGGAGTCTGGTGGTTGTGCCTCCAATGCTGAATCCATATCAACGGAAAAGAGAGACCAAAATTTCTCTGCATGCTCAGCCATTAAATCTGGCCACCAAGCAAATGCCTGTGACATGATAAAATTATAATTAGTAAACAAGTCAGAAAAGACTAGAATTAGCACACTACTTTGGTAACATGTCTCTGTATCTGTCACTTTATGTCTATTGCACATGCATGGGTGAATTACAGTAAAAGTGCTATAAATGAAAATGCATTTTTATATAAGGTATGAATTAAAATTGTCCTTCAGCTATCAACACTGATAAACCTGATATTACTTTGTTCAAAACAGAGTACTAGCTATTATTTATTATTATTATTAGCAACTGCTGTAGAGAATATTACTATTGCTGAAAAAGCAAACACACTTTTGAAAAGTCTTTTCTAATGAATGAACCAGAGCTGATCTATCAGTTGGAGTGAGGGGAAGAGTTGTGGGTCTTGGATCTGCAGGACTTGGATGAAATGGAGATGCTGGGAGACATTGGGCCAAGTGAAGAACCAGGTGAACAGCGGGGAGTGAAGCCCAGAGCTGGGACCCAAATGAGACTTCGTGAGCTCCCCCACTTCTGAGTCAGCTTATCTAACCCACTTAATACTACTGGGGTGGGCCCCGGACAGTCTGCAATTTTATTTTTCCGGCAACCAGGAAACCTGAATTCTATGGACTCTCCGTGCCTTTATTCGGACAGTGGGAGTGTTCTTCCGCATGGCCAGCAGGAAGGAGGCAGCACTAAAGTTTCAGCTGGGCATGTGTAGGGAGAACGTTTCCTCGTTTCCCCATTTGAAAGTCTGCCTCCAGCCGAATAGACCTGCAGCATGGGGTCTCCGCACCCTCACCTATTAGAGACCCTTCCGGAGCCAGTTAGTTTATAACTTTTCTTTAGAGGCTCCTGCCTCTCACCTAGCACCCCGCGGTGCCACTGTGGCAACTTCCAGTCCTCCGGATCCTGCCCCTGGGTACGGACTGGGACAGAGCGGGTGCGGGGATCGACCCCCGAGGTACACCCACCCGCTGAGGGGTACCTGCTACTATGGCCAAAACAGCCAAGACCAGAAGAAGCTTTCTCTGAGTGAAATGTATAATTTATTTGTACTTTTTTACAACAAGGTAGAAAAACGAGTGTTCCAGAAGATAAAGGCTATGATCCACAAATTACTTACTCTAGAGTAGGCCCATTGAAGCTTTTGTGGGTTGCTGCCAATCAGTATCAAAGTTTTTTTCCTCATACCGATTCAAAATTTGCCTGCAGCTGTGGTGACTGCGTCCCCTCCCCCCAGGTAAACTCCATGAGGAGAGGGCTGCCCTGAGGGTGGTGCCCTCTGGGTGGCGGCTGAAGGGCGCTGCCAAAGGGCGAAGAGCCGTTGACGGGCAGACTGCAAGATCTTCCTCTCCTTAGTCTCCTTCTCTAATCTCCACCTCTGGACTAGCTCCCCCACCCACACTGATGGTCACTCTCTTGATCTCGTGTTCTCTAGGAAGTGTTCTGTCTCCGATCTCTCCTTCGAGTCCCATCCCATATCTGACCATTTCCTTGCCTCCTTCAACCTCTCCCACTGCTCCCCCTCCTCTTCCCCATCTCCCCATCCATTCCACGATCTGCAGGCCATTGTGCCCCAGGACTTTGTCTCCTCCCTTTCTCCTCTTCTCCCCTCAGTCTTCTCCCTCTCTACCGGCTCCTTCCCCTCTGCCTTTAAACATGCCACTGTCTTCCCCATCCTCAAAAAGTCCACTCTGGATCCCTCTGAACCCTCTAATTACCATCCTGTCCATCTCCCTTTTGCTTCCAAACTGCTTGAACGAGTTGTCTACTCCCGTTGCCTCGACCTCCTCTCTGCCAACTCCTCCCTTTGACTCCCTCCAATCTGACTTCTGCCCCCTTCACTTCACTGAAACCGGTCTTGCTAAGATCACCAGAAGACCGGGCCATAGCACGAGCTGCATAGTGCTTAACCCAGGGTGTGACTCTGGTCCATGGCCAAGTCACAGCCGAGGCTAAACGCTACTGTGGTCATGCTATGGCAGCCTAGACTGGGGTAAAGTGGGCCACCATGTTTGATGTCCCACTTACACTGGTCCAGGTCCACAGTACTTCCAGGCAGTCATAGGCCGCCCGTCAGGGGGTGGGCTGCAGTAAGAAGTGTGGGGGCGGGGCCATGCGAACACACATCTACACATCGCCCTGCCCTCTTCCCACCCACTCTCCAGTCCAGCTGCCATTATATTTGTTTGGTGGCTGGGCCAAATCCTGCCTGGAGTGATGGTCCTCACTCTGGGCAGGATTAAAGTGTGGCGGTGCTCAACGTCACCATGTTTGAAAACACCCGATGTTTTTGACAAAACTTTAAAATCGATTCTTCCTTCCTCTAACTAGAATAAATCTTAGAGAAATCCTGTTTAAATGGGAGTCCATTAAAGGAAAAACAGAAAATATTGTGTTTTTTTAAAAGCACAGACACTGGTACATGTCTCAGACACATAATGCTTTTACCTCTTTCATAAGGTGAACTCACTCTCTTTTGAACATATATTCAAATAAAAAAAGCAATCTAGAAAGCCTGCACATTCATTTTCCATTGTAAATTCTTTTAAAATAACACTTCGAATCAGAAAATTCTCTTGACCGTCTCAAGAATTATCTATCAGTGCTTAGGGAGTAAGTGAGAAGAACAGTAAAACATATGACAAAAATGTTATTTAGGGTATTTTCAGATGTTACAAGATCACGCTCAACCACAGACAATCCCCTGTGGTGGGGAATGGTCCCGTCTGTTTGATGCCCGCCAGAGGTTCACCACAGTGAACCTCTGGCGGGAATCAAAATAACCACACTTTTGAGGATGGTCCGGGGACCATCTCCGAAAGCGTGGTCAAAGTGATTCCCGCCGGGGGTAAACACCCAGCGGGGATCAGTTTTTGCCCCCAACAGACATGACGTTACCATGCTCAACCACGGCGGGATTCACCGTGGTTGAGCGTGGTAACGTCTTGTCTGGCCTCTGACCACGGCCCGAAATTAGTGGCCATGCTTGCCGCCGATTCCGAGTCGTGGTCAATACCCCGGGGGATGGGGGGGCAGCCGGCTGGCCTCGGGAACATGGGGGAGGGCTGTGCCCCCCCCCCCCCAATTCCCTGCTGGGATCGGCACGTCTGCTGGCCATGACGGTTTGATTCTGGTGGGGAATCAAAAGGGTGATTCCGTGACGGGGCCAAAGCCTCCCCGTCATGTCTGAAATCACCCTTAATCAAAATGAAAAATATGAAAATAACCTGAATGAGGTTAGCGATTGGTCACATACATCCTAGAAGAACAAAAACATCCAAGCTGATTAAAGATTGAAGTTCTTAAATTCTAGAAAGAGACACAAATGTTGCAAAAACAAAATAAAAAATGATCAGAACAATTTATGCCACATGTTCAAAGACACCCAGGAACAGCTCCATGCTTCAAATGATGAAAAAACAATACTGCCTTGTTTGTGGTGGACCACATACCTCTCTTCTCTGTGGGAATCCATAAATTTGGAAGTGTTTTGGGATAGAAAAACAGTTAAATTATTAGAACATGTGTTTGAAGTCATCATGTTAGAGGCTACTAATAGCTTTCCATCATTCAGTAGTTTCTTTAATGTTGTCATGATCCAAGCTCAGTTTAAAAGTATTTGCTTGTTTGGACTGGGGGATTCATACAGTATAAATTTTGCATTCTTTGTTTTACCTGAAGTTTAGTATTATATTTTTATTTGTTAAAAACATTTAACTAGAAATGAATGTTTACTGACAAAAAATAAAAAAATGGAGAAATGATGCTAAAATAGCAGCTATGGTTTGGAAACTTATCTCAGATTTAATGTTGCTGCTAACTGCAGGAAAGCAATAAAGAATGAAATTTTTTATATAATTTATAAGTTTCACACTGATATTTCCTTTGTTTTTTTAAGTTCCCAAAGTCCAATACTCTTACCATTAGTACAATAGTCAAAAGACAAAGAAAAACATACATACATTTATTAAGTAAACCTTTACAGTGTAACATAGTAGTAATTCTAGTGTAGAATAAAGCCTCATGGGAATTAATTTCAAATTATTGAAGCAGCTGTTTCTTCAGTATAAAATAAAATATCCGTAACAAGTTCACACATGACAGATGTAAGATAAAAACTAGAATCCACAGTGTGAGATACAAGCAGATGTTTTGAATGATCATATTTATAACTATATGTACTAAAATTTAGTTTACCTCTTTGTATGCTTTCCCAGAAAATTCTTGGATTTGTTTTAAAACCCTTTCAGCAGTTTCACACATTTAAAAAGAATTAGATTAGCAGATTAAATATTATTAACATAAGTGCATGCATATTGAATCTATTTATTTACTTTTGTAATAACTTTTGCAGAAAAGGTGCTATATATAATTCTTATAAATTCAAGCTCATGTGTCAGGTACAAAAGACTTGAAAATAGATAATATATTAAAGGATTATTAGGTGGCAAATTAAAGGAAAATTAAAGAGGAAGGATTCTTGGATTAATCTCAGAAAAGAGCAATACTAATTTAAATATATATTTAACTAATCAGCAAATTAAAAGGCAAAAAACTGTTAAGCATAAGGCACAGCAAAACCTACAGTTCAAGTTTTATTTCCATTCTGTTTAGAGGTGAGAAGTTGGAAGGATCAACTGCATAAGGGCTATGAACATTTTCCAAGCGATTTCATCACCCGAAGCACAAACATTTCCCCACTCCATGTTACATGCTGTTTAATTTCCAAACCTGGAGCTTATTCAAGGGAATTCAAGTAGGGGTTTATTTCACTTCACTTTTCATAAACTTCAAAATGATTATTGCTCTGTAAACGTGAATTGCCTAAAACATATGTCAGAAGCTACAGCTAGAAATATTTCTTGACAGAATTGTTTGACACAATGGAGATACAATGTGCATATGAGGCATTATAGCACAGTTAATGCAGTTGTCCTCACCTCTGAATGATGCTCTTCGTTCTGCTGCAATACTTCGATGCAGAGCTCTGCTAGATGAAGAACCTCTTCCAGCTTTATAGAAGGAGTTGCTTGATTCATGGTCTCTAAGTTAAAAAAAAATACAAACCAGAAGTATATATCTATCTTATAATATATATATTTATATACTTAATATATGTTTATCTTGTAATAGAGTGATACTGTCAGGAAATTAATAGAATAGACTGATAAATAATTTCATGAGGTTCAAGTAATCCAGTACTTAAAGAGATATACTTTTAATGCAAATGAATGTACAGTTGTATGACCAGGTCACTGGATTATAGAAAATATTTTATCCACAAAGAAATCATAGGTCACCATAAGCACTTTTATATTTAATACATGAGAGGTAACAGGCGCATTAGCACATCAGATGCTCAACTTCTGCAGCAAGCAGGTTCAAAGTCTTTCCCAGGTCATATATACAAAGGCAGCAGACACTGGAGACTTTCTTATTGTATTGTCTAAAAAATCCCACTCTCACCAGATGAGTTATTTCTGGCATTAGCAAGCTTTATGCTTGTTGTTGCAGTAAAAATTCTAGGCATGTTTTATTTGAATAAGATATGAAGTTTTAGGCTGATCTCAATATTGGAAAAGTACAATATATGACAACAACTTCAGGCAATTAACTGACTCTTCAAGCCCCACTTCCTGCCCTTCATAATAAGAATCTCTTTGAACTGAAGACTCTTTTTAAAAAAGATGTTGCAGTAGTATATAATAAAAACTATGCACTGAAGAAAACAAATGTTTATTTATTTATTTAAATGTATACCCCAACCCTTCCTGAAAGCTCAGGGTGGCTCACAAAAACAATTATTAGTTTAAATATCAGTTTAAAAGATACAAATAATCATTGGATAAGCCACTTCGCAGAATGTAGTTTCAAAACAGTAAAGAGCACAAAGAATAAACATAAATACAACTCTTCAAGATGCAATTAAACTTGCATTAGATTTAAGTTTGATATCTGAAGAATACACATCTTGGTAGGTGGTAACAACCAAAATTTAGTAATATGGAACAATCAATATGGAAGTCTGCTCAAATAATCTAAATGATATGAGATCTAGTGACTTCCAACCTGGACTAAGTTCCCCTTTTGGGTTTCCCATGGACTACAGTCAGTCTCATCCAGTCCTTGGCCTTTTTTACATGGGTGGCACCTATGCATGAACACCCAGAAATCTAGCTGCTGCCCATGTAAATGCCACAGTGGGTGGGAAAGGGTGTGTGTGTGTGTGTGCATGTGCGCTCCCGCGTACACACATGTACACCCACCTCCACCCATCCCCCACGCATGGAGCAACCGACGAAAATGGAGGTTGCTCTGTGCGTGGAGGTGGGTGTAGATGGGTGTGCGCTCGTCTATAGTCTCCTCTCACCCACCGCACACCAATCCCCCTCACGCCATGCCTCGTGTAAAAAGGGCCCTTGAAAAAGATCCCATTTTACAAAGAATGTGAATTTCTCGGCATGCTCATGCTCTAAGCAGACAGTCAAGCATTAACCTGGGGGAATTTTAATATCCAGCATTCATGAATTGAGAACCCTTCACATGCTGGTCATTAGAAATTCTATGCTGCCCTGGAACAAGCATTGCGGGGGGGGGGGGGGGGGAGTGCCCATTTAAACTCGCATTTAAGAGTTCTGAACCAGGGAAGATTAAATACAGCTACACTCTCACAACCCAATCTTTCACAGGAAGTTGGAAAGTATTCTGCATATGAAAAGATCAAGATATCAATGTCAAACCTACACATTACAACCACCAACTGAACTCTTCTGATCTTTTTTAGGCGGCTATTTGCTTCTATGGGCTGAGGAGGTGGATATAATTTATCCTGAGCAGGCGGGATTCCAAAAGAAACGAGCCACAACTGATAATATTTTAATTTTGTCTCATCTTATTGAAAAATATATTAATAAAAATGGTAGGTTTTTTGCAGCCTTTATTGACCTAAAGGCTGCTTTTGATCTAGTAAACAGACAACTACTCTGGGATAAACGAGGCCAGACTACAATAAACCAGAGACTGTTTTTGATATATGCTTTGCATTCTAACACCTCGCTGACAATTCAATATAACAACCATGGTCATCTCACCGAATGGATCCCGACCCTAATTGGGGTACGGCAAGGCTTTACCCTAGCCCCGTTTCTTTTTAACTTCTTTATTAACGATCTGGTTCCACTAGTGTCAGTCCCGTCATATTGCCCTCCAAAACTGGCTGATCATTTTATTGGGATTTTGTTATATGCTGACGATGCAGTCCTTTTGTTCCAGACACGAAGGGGTCTTAGGAACCAACTTTCAACTTTGGTCGAGTATTGTCACACTTATCATCTTCAGATTAATTATAATAAATCTCAAGTGATGGTATTTGGTAGAGAGAGAGGATAATTTATAAATGGCCTTTAGATCTGCACTATATACAACAGGTGAAGCAATACAAATATTTGGGGGTCATTTTTCAAAACTCAGGAACTTGGAATACACAATATAAGATGGCTCGCAACTGTGCTTTGGCTATAAAAGGTGCCATTTTACGATATTTCTATAGGAACAGTACCAGTAGGGTCACAATGGCAATTAAGATCTTTAATGCTAAAATTAGAGCCCAACTGTTATATGGGGCAGCAATTTGGGCAATAACTAGCCCATATGACTTGAACCCTATCCAAATGCAGTTTTTGAGGAATATCTACAGCTACCTATAGGTATTTCGTCAGCAGCAATTCGGGTAGAATTGGAACATTATAGTACTAAAGTATGCCCTTCACCATTGGCTAAAGATAATTAGTTCCAATCACTGTGGGCTTTTCAAATATCTTAGTCAATTTTCTTTTAAATCCTTATGGGTTCAGGAAGTGGATTATCACCTCCACAAACTAGGCTTCTCACTACCTTATTTATTATTGAAGGATGTTAGGCTTGCAAAAGCTGAAATATCATCTAGGCTGGCTGATATAGCCTATCAATCCGATGCTGCCATGATTGCTGCGACACCGTCATTGGGCCCTTTCTTTGCCTTGGCTCCTATCTCAAGGAAGATGGCTGCTTACTGGCACTATCAGATTTCTCCGTTGCAAGCTAAGCTATTTCTTCTAGCTCGGGAAGGGTGCCGTTTGGCCATCCCTTTTGCCCAGAGATTGTGTTCTTTTGATCAGCAGGCTGTGGAAACGGTAGACCATATATTATTTGAATGCCAACTTTACCAGGAAGTAAGGAATAAATATCTGTTGCCATATTTGATAAGGTTTCCATGGAGAAAAAACTCTAACTTCTGCTATTATTTTTGTCAGATTCATTTCCTGATGTTACTCATGCAGTTGCCAATTTTTTGGTTCAGGCTTTTAATAAGAAGGAGCTTTTTCTTAAATTTAAAGTCTGATTGTTATAAGTCTTGGCTATGTTTAAATATGGGGCAGTTTTATGCTCTATGGTTTTATATTGGGCTGAGTTCCAGTATGGTTGTATATTTATGTATATAATTTAATTTAATTTAAAGTTGGGTGATTGCTTTATATAAATTTTATATTTTATTGTTTTAACATCTTTTGGATGTAATGTACTTGTTATGGCAATGGCCTGTGGGTTACGCCACTAATAAACTTGAACTGAACCTACACGCTAAAACCACCAACTGAACTCTTCTGGTTTTTTTTAGAAGGGGAATCCAAACAGTGGAAAGCTCTACCCAGCCAACAGCTCCTAAACAAAATCGACTTCTCATCACTACTCTAAACATTCACAGAGAACTTTAATCTAGCTGCTTGCAAATAGCCATAATTGGTTCAGCAGATGGGCAAATCAATCATGGCCCCGGCTGCCTTGCAGAAGTAGAGGAGACCAGAACCATCTGGCAGAAAATGGATGGATGGACATGCAACCAACTGATTTCTGCCATCCTCCTCTTTTGGAGAAAAATGTAGAATTTAGAGTTGTATATTACCATCACCAAGTGAGCAGGTAAAACTAAGAACCAAGTATCTCCTCCTGGTTTCAATGGATGACCGGAAATATACACCTACCGCATAATGTCTGAAGGTAATAGGGCATGTGGCAATATGAGATCAAGCCCTATGTCTCCAACATAGTGATTCAGAGGAAACTCTAGGCAGAAAGCTTTAGGATTAGAGTCGAACCGAGTACCAACAAAAATGGGTATACTGGATTAATTTCTGGTACCTGAATCAACTAAAAAATATCAGGTACCAATAGGTAGATTTCAACCCAACCTGAGTGCCCAATATCCTAGAATGTCAACTTCCAATCCTGATTTTTTTACTTCTGGTCCTTATCTTTTGGTTTTCTGTAACGATTGACCAACTGGTAATCAGAAAATTGGTACTGGAAATTACCAATTTTTCAGGTAGTTGGGTACCCAATTGATAATCAAGTAGCCCGTTGAGAACCTGGTGCAGTACTTTAAAATGTGGGTGTTACCCGCAGGTAGCAAATCAGCGATTTCAGCGCTAGGATTTATCAAAGAATATGGGTAATTTCAGATGTTATAAAAATGTCTTTCACCACAATGAACCCCAGTGGATTCCCTGTGGTGGTGGTGTTTCCAGGAACGTCTGTTTGGTCCTGACCAGATGTTCACCACGGGGAACCCCCGGGCAGGATCAAGCTTGACCACGGTTCTCGACCTCCGGCCGGCCGGAGGTTGAGAACCGTGGTTAGATTGGCCATGATATGGGATGGGCCAAAAGTAACGTGGGTTACCTTTGGCCCATCCCGGATCATGGTCCTGACCGCAATATGGGATCGGGCGCAGCGGCTGCATTGGCCGCTGCGCCTGCCTATCTCCCCGAGGGCGGGCGACCGAGGGAGCAAAGGGGGGGGTAGGGCCGTGTGGCTGCACGTCATGCTACGCAGTCCCGCCCCCTCCCCGATCCCCCACAGCGATGGAGTCAGCATGTCTGAAGGACGGATAGCTTCATCATGAACCGGGATTTGAGAGAAATCCTGGTCAGGGGTTCAGCGTGGCAGGCCTCCGGGCCCATCACATCTGAAAATACCCTATGTTATCTTCCACAGATTTCTCAGAGTGGCCTAAATTAAAGAAACACAAGAATTCTGGATTTAAAAATACTGTATTGATGACAAGATCTAAGACAATTTCTGTTTCAGTAAATAGTATGTGGCAGTGTGGTGCCACAGTAAGGTTAATGTACCTTTAAGAGGGTCACAAGATGATGCCTGTCCTGAAGAGGACTACTTAAAATAGCCATTGCCAGGAAGCGGAAGTAGATGGTGAGGCTTGCAGCATAAAAAGAAAATGACAGAAAAAGCGGAGGTCAGTCTGCTCCTGACCAGTGAGGAGAATGCATCTCTTGGAGAGGAGGTCAGATAAGGTTCCTGACCTGGATGTATGCCCTGAAAGAAGGAGGTCTGGAGCTGAGGGCATGAAGAGAGCCTGGATGCAAGAGTGGGCAAAGAACTAGCCTGGGACGGTGTTTGGCTGGCTATGTCTATGTTATGGACTTGGTTGTTGAATACATAAAAATTAGCCAGAGACTTGATGCCTGGCCTGGGACTGTATTGTAAATAAACTGTGATTGAGCCTGATCCCTAAGTGGCAACCTTCTTGGGTGTGGATCCTGCAACCCTCACCCCATGGTAAAGTGGGGACCCTGCTACACAGTATTTGTAAAAAGCTGGTATTACTGGCACAGCAAGTTTTTACTGTATTCATTTTTTCTGCAGGTGCAAAATATACACTAGGTATTCAATATTTTAATGCATACAGATCTCTCTCTAGTTTAACATGCAACAATGTGTAGAAAATAAATAAGATGTAATGTAGGGCAATTTGCTGATAGTAGAAGAATAACACAGAACAATCTTGGATTTTATTCCTGCTGGTGGAAGAGGGGATGCGCTATTCTTTCTTTTCTCCTTTCCCCATCCCTCAAGCTCAATTTTCTTTTCTGAACCTCTTTCCTGGCTTTTGCATCCAGTGTCTTCTCATTCAGCCAGCCCCACTGGGTCCTGCTCTGTTCCCACTCAGTCGTCCAAGCTTCCCTATTCTTTCCTTCTGTTCCTCCCATAAGGAAGACCATTTCCCTTCAGTTGCCTTGTTACTCCCAAATCCAATCCCTTTCTTCTTTCCACAGATCTTCTCCTTTCTGCTATTCTTTGGTTCTTCCCTGCTAGTTCTCCCATAAAATCATATCTTGTTTTTATATTTTGTGTAGCACCAGTGAAGGAACCAAAGGGTATTTTCAGACGTTACGAGATCACAGTGAACCACGCTCAATTCCGAGTGGTGGCTGTGATCGCGTAACGTCTGTTGGGGGAAACGGATGTTTCCCCCCAGATGTTACCACGGCATGGGATTGCATTCAACACATGAGCGGCCGAAGCGGCGGGACTGGAGGCCGCCACGTGTCGAATGCAATCCCATGCCGGGGTGAACCCCGGCGTCTCGTCTGGTTGGGCGCCATGGCCCGGGATCACCGGCGGGACCCCGGGCCGTGGCGAATCCGGCCCGACGCGGCGGCCGCATTGGCCCCGCCGCCCACCCGTCTCCCCAGAGGACGGGCAGCAGGGAGGGGGCGGGGCCATGCGGCCGCACGTTGCACTGCGTGGCCCCGCCCCTACCCCAATTCCCCATCGGGATCCCCCGGCACGTCTGTTGCGGCGTGACGGGGTGATCCCGGCAGGGAAGGAATTGGGTGATTTCGGTACGGGGCCAACGGGCCCTGTAACGTCTGAAATCACCCAAAGAGAGAACAGCAGTCTTATTGCTTAGCGCACCAGCAGACTCCAGTGAACCACGGTCAATCCCGCGGCGGGGCCAAAGCACCCTGAATGTCTGTTTCGCGGGCGCCAGATGTTCACCACAGACAATCCCCAGCAGGGGTCAAAATTAGCCACGCTTCTGGAGGTCCGGCCCGGACCATCTCCAAAAGCGTGGTCAATGCGATTCCCAACGGGAAACAAAAAAAAGTAACGTCTGGACGGCAACCACCGGCCGGAATCAACCAAAATGATTCCCAGCCGGGGACAAAGCACGCAGTGTCGCTGCCAGGCAACCAGCAACAACACAGGCCGGGGAGGGAGATTTAAAGGGCACACAGCAGCAGGGGAACGTGGCAGGATGGAGCGAGGTGGAAGGGAGAGGAGAGTGGAGAACGAGAGAGCAAGGCAGGAGGAAGAGACAGAGGTGCAGGCGGAGGAGGGGGTAGTGCTGCACCTGCAGGCGGTGGAGGGGCAGCAGCAGCAGCCGGGACAAGCAGCCCCAGAGATGGCAAGCGGACTGGGGGACGAGGCACCGCAGAAACGGGTAAGGCAACTGAAGGGGGGGGGGGACCCGGCGGCACAGGGGCACCAAGGGGGGCGGCATGGACGGCAGGAGGGGGGAAGGGGTGGGGCTCCGCAACACTGAGGGACCATCCTCGGAGGGCTCCAAGACAGACATCGAGGGTAAGCACATGGGTGGGAGGGGGACTGGACCGGGGGGGAAGGGTTGAGGGGGGGAGGGGGATACACCAGGCACGGGGCCGCCCCAGCCACCCTAGACACCCCAGAACATGGGAAGAGGGTCCGGGGGGCTGCTGAGGAACAAGGGCAGCCCACTCCAACCCAACCCCTCCTATATCCCCACAGGGCACGGCACGCCCCAGCACCGGCGACATACGGGTGACAAGGACACCAGAGAGCAGCCAGCGGTCCCCGGTGAAGCACACTGTCAAGTGTGTGTGGGGGGAAAGGCACCAGGGGAGGGCACCGGCTGCCAATCCGAGGGGGGATGGGGCCCAAGACCCCCCAGTCGTGCGACGGGACAGGGGGAGGCCGGCCGGGGCACCTATCCAGCACCTATTTTGTACCAAACAGGGCAACCCAAGGGGCCCCAGAAAGCCATGCCCGTGCCCCTGGCGCAACAGATGAGAGAGCACCGGGCACGGATATGGCGCCAGAGGGAGGAGCAGGCGGAGGACATTGTCCACTCTACCACCGAGCAGGGCGAGCGGATGATCGCGGCCATTGATTGGATGGAGGCAGCCACGGACAGCTCCCTGCAACAAGCGGAGGCAAGGGACCGGAGGCTCCAAGCAGAGGTGCGGCTGGAGCAGAGGCGGGAGCACCAGGAGCATAACAGGCAGATAGAGGCGTTTGGGTGGCTGGAGCAGGCCATTGACAGAATGGTGCGGGAGCATTCAGCTAAGATGGACCACTTGCACGACATTGGCACCTCCCTGCTCCTGCATGCCAGCACCATGAGCGCATACGTGATGGCAGCCGCCCCGCCGGGCACCGTGCCCACCCAGGCCCCGATGCCGGGCCCCTTGGCGCCCCCACCGCCCCAGTCTCCGGTCCGCCTGCTCGCCCACGCATCCGCCTCCCGGTCCCTGTAGGTCTCCGGAGGGAGCAGCCACCCAGGGGGACCCATCCAGCCCCAGGCCCATCCATCCTCCCACCCCTCAGGACACTGAGGTCTCCCAGGACACAGTTGGGGACACAGACAGCGTGGGGGGGAAAGGGGAGCTCCCAGAACTCCACGGTGCCCACAGGGCGGGCGAGGGGGAGGCCCTGGAAACTTGGGGGAAGGGGGAGAGCGGTCTGAGGGGGGGCACGGCCCAGGGAGGTGGGTGGTGGTGACACATGTAACTGTGTGGAAATAAAGGTTTGGGCACCACTATTGCTTCCTTTGGTCAGTTCATGGGCCCGGGGCTGTGGGCGGGCGGGTGACCGTACAGGGGTGCGCCTAGGGTGTTGTTGGGGGGCCCGGGATGGTGGACACGGGGGTGTGCACCTCATGCCTCGGCCTCCCAGCTGATCCACCTGGCCAGGGGAGCACGGATGCGCTTGGCATATCAGTACTCCCGCGGGTTTCTCTGCGTTCACATACAGGGGCACAGGGCTGGGAAGGCGCCAGGGCATGGGGTGTTTGAGGGCAGCCCCATCGGTCTCGCACACACTGTGCAGCACACAGCAGGCCCTGATCACCAGGGCCGAGGTCTCCACCGTGTAGTCCAGGTGGCCCGCGAGGCTCCTCCAGTGCTGCTTGAGGGCCCAAAGGCCCTCTTGACCACTGTCCTGCTTGCACACAGGCGGGTATTGTAGAGAGCCTCCACAGGGTTCCGGGTGACTGTGTATGCCTTCATCAGCCACTGGGTGAGGGGATAGGCTGGGTCCCCCAAGATGCAGGGGGGCATCAGCACCCCCTCGATCCGGGTCATCCCCATGTCCGCGAAGTCCCCATGGTACATCTGGGCATAGAAAGGGAAGATGGTCATGATCCGAGCAGCATGGCTGCGTCCAGAGTTACCTGTGAAGATGTCTATGAACCGCCTTCGGTGGCCTGCAGCTGCAAGGAGTGGTATCAGTGTCTGTTAACATATTCCGCAGCCTCCCCAGCAAAGGATCTCTATGTGGGTGCCATCCACGGCGACCATGCAGTTGGGGAACCCTCCAGCTGTGAAGCTGGCCATCACAGCCGCCTGGTCCACCAGCTGGATTGCTCGGTCCAGGAGCACTCCCTCCATAGCCTCGCAGATGTCCCGCAGGATCCCGGCGACAGTGCTCTCCCCGACGCCGAAGTGCTGCGAGATGGACCGGCAGGAGTCGGGAGTTACTAGTGCCCAGACCCCGATGGCCACCCGCTGCACCATGGGGATGGGGGTCCGCATGGGGGTGTGCTGCCGCTCCAGTCAGGGCGTTAAGAGTTCCACGAGTTGCAGTAGGGTGTGTCTGTCCATCCGAAAGTGCGCCCTCCAGGTGGCCTCATCCCACTGAGTCAGCGTCCGGGACCACCACCCATGCCCGCTCTGTGACTTATACTCGCCAGTCAATGGGCATAGTGAGCATGGCTGCGTGCCCCATGGTCTCCCTTCACCACTGGAGGCGCCCGGCCGCCTCGCGGAGCCATGCGACCCTATTCCAGCCGCAGAGGAGGGCCTGCCGGGCTGCCCCGGACACCTGCAGGGCCCTGAGCCGGGCCAGGGAGTGCCTGCGGGTATGGTGGGCTCTCCGGGCCCTAGTGGCGCTCCAAGCAATGGTAACCTGCAGGCGGGCACCCAGATGCACATCAGCAGTCTGGATGCGCACGAAATCGGTGTGCGAGCGGTACCATTCTGCGCAGAGGGTTAGGTGCAGCCTGCAGGCGCCCAACCAGCCTTGTTCCATGGTGCACGTTGCCCTGGGTGGGGGGCAGCCGGCCCAGTTATAGGCTAGGGCACGTGTAGCCCTGCCCCTGGGTCGCAACCCTGGGCCCCTGGGTTGATTATGGGAAGCCCCCCTCCCGGCTGCCCGGGCAGACTCTTGCAGGGAGTGCGTGCTGGGGAGCTGGGGGCGGTCCATTGAGTGCACCTGCTGCCCCTGCCTGTGGCTCTGAGCCCCCTCCAGGTCTCTCCCTCCCCCCCCCGTTCGCCTCTGCAACCGTTGTTCCCCTCTGTGACTGCCTTCTCCTGTGGCCAAGCCCTGCTCTCTGTGCCTCCACCCAGCTCCCAGGGTTGCTGCTGACCTTCCTCATCCACCGTCGCTCCCTCTTGTGCCTGTGACCCACCCCCTTGGGTGCCTATATGACCACGGGGTTCTGGGGCACCTGGTCTTCGCCTCCCGGCATCCGCCCGTGTGTGCGCATGTGCATCTGTGGACCGCCTACACTGCTCCGGCTGTTCTGCGTGGCCTCCCCCTGTGCCTATGGCCCGGCCTTTTGGGCCCCTCCCATTCTGGGACCTGCCTGTGTAGCTGTAGGGGTGCCTGTGCTGTTGTGGGGGTTCTGGGTGCTGTTTCCCATGTCCTGGCCAGCCCAGGGGCATGTCCTGGCTCCCCCTCTCCCCGGTGCCCTTGTGCCATGTATGTTGTCTGTCCCGCTGTGTCCCGACTTCCCTTCCTTTCCCATGCGGGTGTGAGTGCGCCCGGGTGTATGTGTATGCTGTGTGTTCCACTGTGCCCTCATTGTCTCTGTGCCTGCTGTGTGTGTTGCCTCGGCGGCTCTTCTCCCTCCCTTCCCGTTTCCCTTGTGTGGGCGTTCCGTGTAGGCGCTTTGGCTTCCTCTGCCCTCAGTCGGCCATGTCTGCCTCCCGCCCCTCCCTGGTGCCTTCTGGGTGTTTTGGTCACGGCAGGGAATCAGCGCCACATTTGTTGCGCTGCCCCGGCCCGTGGTCTGATGGCCCGATTCCCTGCCATGGTCCTGATCCCGTCACGTCTGTTCGGGGCCTTCCTGGACCACGGGGGGTGGTTGATCGATTCACCACCGCAGGGAATCCATGGTGGTGAATCAGGAACCGTGTAATGTCTGAAATCACCCAGGGTGAAAACAAGAGAGACAATAGCCCACATTAGTTGAAATTACCCCGCAATTCACCTGCCCATCTGTTAGGTGGCCACCAGATGATCACCTGCTTCCACCATCGGATGGACGGTCAGCTGCTATTCAGCGTGTAATCTGGAGAAAATGGTTGATGCAGCACCGTCAGGCTAATCTGGGCTAATGTGTGCCCTCCCATCGGTTAGGTCCCATACGGTCCATGTGCGTGACTACGTCCATCAGCATCATGGACAAGGCCACAATGTCAGCAAGGATCAGGCTGTGTCCCCTTCCCCAGCCACCTGTCAGCTGATGGTGCAGCTGGGAGAAGCTGCCGCTGGTAGGGAGGGAGGGAAGGGCTGAGGGAGATCACCCTCACCTGAGGGTGGCGGGTACCCGAGTCAAGCTGAGCCCAGACCAGCCCCATTCCCGCCCTTGTCTTCCACCCTGCGTGGCAGCAGGACCCACTCCTGGGCCAGCAGCCTCAGTGTGGGGCACGGATACCACTTCCGCCCATGTGCCGGGTAGGGACCCACCATCCCTGGACGAGGGGGACTCTCAGGGCACAGCCCTGCCTGGGCAGAGCCACTGGTTTCCCCGCACCTGACACTGACCATGGGGAGTCAGACAGGGATGACAGCACCATGGGCTGTGGATGGGACTACGTATGGCACCCCGGACAGGACTGCTCTGGCCCAGAGTCTAGGAGTGATCTGCTGCTGCTGGCTGCTTTTCAAGGGCCCGATCCTGCTTTTCGCAGCCACTGCTCCTGGGTCGGAGTTCTGCCCATGTGTTTGGTTCCTTACCCCAACCCTGCGCACGGGAGCAGTGTGGCAGCTGTAACAGGAAGCTGCACATGTGTTTCGCTCTCCATGCTCGTCCAATGGGTGGCGGCTCCACAGGTTGGACAGCGAATCCAATCCACTGGCTGCTGTCTTTTATGTTTTCACCCATAATCTTGATTGACAATAATTCTCTGAAGAATTCACCCATAATCACGCAGGGTGGAAGACAATGCTCTCTCCTCCAACAGAAATGTGCTGAGTATGGATGGAAGCGTCAGAGAGTACAATAACCAACCCCTAGCAAGTCTCTATAGAGAATGTGTGAACAGCAAGTTTTGGAGGTTTATAAAAAAAAATGAAGTGGATTTTTTTTTGTAGGGCGGAGAGGAATGGCAAGTGGCATATTCTTGGAGCAAAGGGAACTTCCTTGTTAAATTTCAAGTCCCTGTCCAAAGCCTGGCCACACGAAAGCATTTTAATGAAATGGGCTACATTTGTCCTGCCTATAGTCTGGACAAAACAATGTTGTTTTTTTTTCCTAACCCAGTTCTCAACAAAAACAGTTCAGAAGCAGATCTAAGGCATGGAAAATATCAGCCCAAGGATTCAAGTTGGACAAAGTTTATGATCATCTGAAAACAAGGTCCCATAACAGAAAGTATAAGGCATCCTTAACTATAGGTGTAATGCTAAGTCTCTGACATATACAATGAATATACTACTTATCTTATATGGCTGTCATGAGGTTTATTTGAACTTTAAAATTGTTTTAAAATCTTCAAAGTCTAACCAGTCAAATAAGTGCTGTACATCTCTCTTTTTGAGAGCAGATGGCTCATAGATTATGTGAATCAGGCCAACGTAGCAGGTCTTTATAAGGTTAGATTAAATTCTCCTGAAACCAAATTACCTTTCACAACCAGTTTATATCAATTCATATTCAGTTATTATATGCTCTTAATATTGTCCTTATATACAATTACGTTTTAATTATAAGGCTATCTTACTATGTAGATAACAAAAAAGGTGCAGAGAACGATAAGCACCCGAGGGTCCGAGCAAATGCTTAAGCAACTGTGATTTCAATGGCAGCACCAAAGAGGTTTTGACACTGTCATTCAGGGGAACAGAACTGATCCCTTCCTTCATTAGCTGAAAGCAGTGTTTAGTAGGGTTGGGAATATCGGTATCAGATAAATCTGATACACCCGATAATCAGGTATATGGATTAATGCGATAATCACCAGTATCGGCATACCGGATTTTTAACA
>QEPC01001547.1:3241381-3255885 GCA_003113815.1 Sphenodon punctatus
TTCAATTGGCGTAATTGGTTGTCTTGTTTCTTAACAGGTTATTAATTAAATTCGGATTCAATAAAACAGCTGCGGCCAGTTTTACCCATATCCTTTGTGTCTGAGTCTTATTCCTAGTGCGGGGGCAAAGATATAAATTTTGGCTCTGTATGGGAGTGGGGTGGGAAAGTGTTTCTTCCATTTTGTCCTCTCAACTTCTACGATCTTTTGTTGATTATTTTCTCAGAAATTACTACATATACATATAGGAGGTGCATTAGTGTGTCTTCTGGGGAGGCTATGGACCAATATCAGGGCATTCAAAAGGCTGGTGACTCAGAGCCCAGATCCTCCAGACAAACTATGCTGCTGCTGCTGCTGTTGCCGTCATTGTCCCGGGCCAGTCTTAAGCAGGGTCAGTAGGGGCCATGACCCAGGCTCCATGGTCAGAGGGCCCCCCGCAGGAAGGCCAGTCCTGGTGTCCTCAGGATCAGTGCTCCTGAGAACTAAGGACGGGCTATTTCTGCAGAGCCCTCTCCCTGCCTCCAACTCTCAGACCCTGGGTGGCCCTGCCCCTCTCCCCTTACCTACTATGACTTATCATTTCTATAGCGCTACTAGACATACACCACACTTTACAGTCACAGATTTTCAGAGACAGGTCCCTGCCCTACTACTACTACAGTGAACTTACAATCTATGATGGACACGGGTGAGGGGGAACACAGGGACAGACACACACATTCCCATTTTACAGATGGGGAACTGATGCCGAGAGGTTGTGACTTGCCCAAGGTCACCCAGTGAGTTCATGGCTGTGGCGGAATCTGAACCCTGGCTTCCCTGGTCCAAATCCAGTATCTTATCCACTACACCACACTGGCACTCTACCTGCTTCGATAGGGGAGCAGGGCCCTACAGGAATTGGTTAAAGTGCTCAGGCTATGGTGGGCAGGACTAGGAGGCCCCCACATTTTATTTTTGCCCTGGGTCCTGCAAATTCTAAGGCTGGTCCTACTGCCACTGTTCCTCCACACCTGGCCCTCCAGAGCAGCAAACTCTCCTCTACAAGAGTATCTCCAATAAAAAGCAGAAAACCGGAAAATAAGGTGGATTATGTTTGTTTGTTTTCCAAAATCCTTCTCTGCAAGGCCCGAGAGCTGTAAACTTCAAGGCAGAGAAATTTCTCTCAGATAATGGTGTGGGCTGCCAAGAGTTCAAGACTCAGAAGTGAGGAAGGTAGTCAAGAGTGACTAGGACGGGTGGTGGTGGTGGGAGGCAGAGTGTGCAGAAGCAGTTGTAGAGTGCTATACAGTATGTCAGGCAGGGATTGGGGGTGTAATTTTAAAAGAAACTTGGGGTGTTTTCACACAAAATGGATGTGCCATGGAGCCCAGAGTTGCTCCATGGGACCCTCACACAGCAGCCACATGCATGAAAAGCATAGGGAAACCAGCAAACAAGCAGCCATCTGTATGGTGTAGCAGGGCAGGAGACAGCTACTATTATTATTAGTAAGCATTTATATAGCGCAAGCAATGTACCTGGTGCTTTACAAAATAATGGAATAGACGTAGTCCCTGCACTAGGGCTTACAATCTGAGAGAGGGGGGAGCCTATTCATTCCCCCTGCTCTGGTGAAATCCAGCACACAGGCAGGACCCTGGGAGTCCGCTGGGATGCCAGCAGGATTGGGCCCAAAGGAAGCACCCAGAGTCCACCAGTCAGCTGATGGAGCACTTACCCCCCCGCCCCATCAGCTGGTTGATGGCCGCTGGGCATTTCCTCTGGGCCTGATCCTGCTTCTCCTCAGTGGACCTAGACACATGCAGTAGCTGCGTGCGCCCCAGCAGATGGGCAGAGGCCCCGTGGTTGTGTTACTTTGTGGTAGCTGAGGGTTACCCACACATCGTGCTCCACATTTCCTGGGTTAACACCATGTGAAGCCTCCCTGGGGCAGCCTGGAATGAACATTAGTATACAATTCTGGGTACTAAGCTAGGAGTTACCACTCAGGAAAAGGATCTGGGGGTGGTTGTGGACAATACAATGAAATCCACAGCGCAGTGCGCAGCAGCAGTCAAAGAAGCAAACAGAATGTTAGGAATTATTCGGAAGGGGATAGAGAATAAAACAGGATGTCATAATGCCTCTATACAAATCAATGGTGCGACCACCACACCTCGAATATTGTGTGCAGTTCTGGTCCCCCCATCTCAAAAAAGATATAGCTGAACTAGAAAAGGTACAGAGAAGGGCAACAAAAATGATCAGGGCATAGAAAAGCTCCCGTATGAGGAGAGGCTTGGTAAGTTGGGGCTCTTCAGCTTGGAGAAGAGACGACTGAGAGGAGATATGATAGAGGTCTACAAAATCATGAGTGGTGCGGAACTAATAAACAAGGAGCAGTTATTTACCCTCTCAGCTAGTACTAGAACTAGGGAACACTCCATGAAACTCATGGGTGGCAAGTTTAATTGGGTCTAGTTTAATTGGCAAGTTCACTCAGCATATAATTGGGTTGTGGAATCTACTACCAGAGGTTGTGGTAAGGGCCAGTACTATAGCTGAGTTTAAAAGAGGTCTGGACAAGTTTCTGGAAGATATGTCCATTAGCCGCTATTAGCCAGACAGGATCAGGGAACATGACGGGAGCTGGGGGAAAACAACAGGGAATGGATCCCCCATTGTGACCTGTTGGGTGCTTCTCCCAAGCCACCGTGATTGTCCACTGTCAGATACAGGATGCTGGGCTAGATGGACCATTGCTCTGACCCAGTATGGCATTTGTTATCTTCTTAACATCTGGTGGGCTCCTTTCAGACAGGAAGGTGAATCCGGGACTAATAGGGTGCACATGTGGGACAATGTCTCATGTGTTAACACCCTTTACTTGCAGGCTGGCACTGTATCATTGACTAAAGTTAATCTTGTCCTATCAACTTTTCAATTCCTACAGTACCATGCATAAACTACAAGGATACCTGCAAACACTACAAATAATCATTTAAAAATGATCTCTTTGTTGAACTTGCATTTCCTGGATTTTCAGGGTCTGAGTTTGTAAGAGATCTGTAAAACAACCTTCATTGTAATTTTTCATTGTCATTGACCCTGATCCCATAGTCTGCAGATCTACATTATCAGCACATTGTACCACACACAAACCACACACATGTGCGAATGCAGCTCCGCATGGGGATCTGTGGACTATGGGATCAGGGCCAGCGAATATGTACCATATTAGTGCTTGGAGAACTTGTCTGAGATCAGGACCCTATTGTGTACATAGTATACAAAATACATAGCATAATAAGGACTACCTCTGCCCTGAAAAGCTTCTAATCTGAAAAGACAGAACAAAGAATGGAAAGGGAAAGAGAGCTGAAGTGATTTGCCCAATGTCACAGAGTCGCAGAAAAATTTTACAGAGACACTTTGATTCTTCACAAACCCCAACCACTTAGAAGAACGGAGGCTTTATAAGCATCCAATTTATTTAATCTATAAACACACTGGAATTACTATGAGCAATTTCCTTTGTCTGAAAAAGAGTGGCTTCCTGCAAAATAAAGAGCAGTTTCTGTACAAAAAAAGTGCTCTGCCCTTTTGTATCAAATTTGAGTAAAATATGCTACAAATGCTCTAGGATTATGGAGGTACAGCTATATACACTTGAAATAAATGGAAAGAAAATAGTAAGTGTAACAAAGATCTTGTATCAGTACTGGAATATCTTTAGGGAAATTTACTATAGTATCTTCACCGTTTTAATGTCATAATGGTTATACTGCTATTTTGGACTTTGGTATCATTTTTCATTTAAGGAATCACAAGAACTTTATTTAAAAGGCTAATTATCATATATCTATTTCATAAATAAGGAAGCTAAGAGACAGACACACTTACTGAAAGTTCTAATGAGCGAGTTGCAGAGCTAGGAATACAACGCATATAACTACCAAACACACAATCCAATGCAATTTGTGCATAATGCCACTTTTTCTCTATGACAGGGAACAGGAACATCAGGCCTAGGGGACCCAAGGTGGCTCACAGCTGATTTATATTTGGCTCCTTTCTAGTTGCCTCTGGATCCATTCTCTATTTCTAAGCAATGAAAGAGTGAGCTCAAGTGAAGGGAGCAAACCAGTTCAAGGAAAAGGGACACATTTATGATCTGGACTTTTTCTTCCTCTAGGTTGAGCACACCCCTTAAGTATCCCCCAACTCCTATCTGGCTCTTGGAGTTTGTACTAGTTTTCCAAAGTCGCCTACAAGACAGAAAAAATTCTCCACCCCAGCTCTAAGTTTTTCTCCTTTTAAAATTTATTCTTAAACTTCCCAAAATGTATTAAATGGTTATTTTTGTGACACACTGTTGTTCAACTGCTGGCCAAGGAATGCTTCACTTAATCAGTGGTTCCCAAAATTTTGGGAACCTAAACGCCCAATCTGCATTAATCCTCTAGAACTCCCATAGCCTCCCTCACATATAACACTAATCCAGAGCTCATTATACATGTTCCAGGGCTCCACGGACGTCAGTTTTAATTAGTGTTATGTGCGAGTCCACCGCTTGTGAAAGGAGTGATCATGGTTGCTGAAGCTAATAGACCCATGAGATGAAGGAAGCACAGAAGCTTTTGACATAGGTAAGCTTTTATAGCTATTTGAACCTTGTCATATCTTTCTCATGGCATAAACACCTCTCCATCAGAGAGAAACTAGGACAGTCCCTATAAAGAGAGAATGGACTGAGTTGTGACCAGTCTTTCAATGCTGTCATCTGGTTTCTCTCATCCACAGCTCACACTGTTGCACTGGCAGGAAGCAGCACAGTTTTATCAGGCTCTCGCACATTGTGGTGCTGGAAATCCCTCTCAGCACACAACCCCCCCAAACATGCACCTCTTATAGCCCCCCCCCCCCCCCGTCAACTTCTGCATCACTATACAGTGCGACTGAAAAACATCCCCACTTGCAAGGGCTCTCTGCACTTCTTGGAGTGTCCAAACCTTGCATAGGGCTCCCCTTTGGTCACTTCACATTCCTGGTACCCTGAGACACTAGTTTCCCCAAACAGAATAATCTTTTTGACCTGATCGAGGCACTCATCAGGACAGTGATAAGAAACAATGGCAAAGAATGTCCTGCCTCCGTTATTTACAGCCTTACTTCTGGCATTGCACAAACCTCGAAGAAATGCTCAGTCTCATTTGGATACCACTCTCTCTTCACTTGGGGCTCCCACTACTCCATTCTGCAGAACCAGGAACTGCAGCATGGTTGCGCATTGTCCGCACTCCACTATGCATACATAGAATCCCATTGTGTCCATGCATGCCCCACTATATGAGCACATAAGCACTATATGAGCACATGGGCCAGTGTATCCATACACCCCCCACCCCCCCGGTTATTTCTCAGCCCAGAGGACCCTGGCTGGCCACAGTACCTACATTTGAAATCCATTTTGTTTTGCATGGCAATCAACCCACTGCAATAAGTTTCTATTAAGGTATGACCCCTCATGCTTGTTCCAAGCAAAACCAGTTACTTTTTAAAAATAAGACATTATGAGTAACTTTCAACCAATGGGAAATAGTGTCTGTTACGATAGAGCGCTTTCCATCCACAAGGGGGAGCTGCAGCAAAGACCTGTAGACCTGCAAGGCCAGAGCTAGGAAAGCATCAGGCTTGCATGGACTGTTGAGACTCAAATAAAGTTCTGTTGTAATTGCCACCTGAATTGACAGTGCAGGTGCATCAACACACACAGAGCAGAAGCTTGATTTAAAGTTTTTCACCTAATAGCAGGCCTGTAATGCCATGTGAACAGCAGCAGCAAATAAGAGCTCAGACATGGCAAGTGGCTGATCCCCTAGGGCCACATGCAGATGACGTACAGCGTGCAGCCAATGCTGGCTATGCATTAGCCAAGCTTTTGATGCGGTCCAAAACTTTCGGCACACAGTCAGCAGATTTCACAGATGCCAGAAATGCAACCATGGAGATGTATGCTGAGAACTTCCTTGTGCTCATTACCATGCTGCAGGTCTTCCTTTCTGCTGCTGAGCAAAACTTGTGAGCGATCAAACAGATTCAAGCCTACTGCTGTCGGTGTGATGCGATGGCAAGGTACAGAAAGGCTCTCTCGATCTCTGGCTTGGATAGTGGGGCTCACCACACCATGGAGGTAGCTTCTGCTTTGGCACTTGCCTACCTCCGGCAACAACGGGCCACACCTGGGAAGATCGGAGCTTTGCAAGGGCAGCTGATGCATGCAGAGATACCTGTTGGGAGATGTGGCTTCAGTCACCGAGGACGCTTTTCCACAATACGTTTCATGCACGATTTGCCTCTGGGAAAGAATCTGGAAGGCAAAGCACACACAGGGTTTGTAATGTGGGAGTGCCCCCCTGTACATGTTTGCTGGTGATCCTGCAGAGGATTGCAGAGTAGGGGAATCCAGCTCCTCTGTGGGATCGCTGGCAAAAATGCACAGGGGGCGGCTCCCACGTTACAAATCCTAAACATGTTTTGCCTTCTGGATTCTTTCCCAGAGGCAAATTGTGCGTAGAAAGTATGGTGGGAAAGTGCCCTGATGCCATGCACAGGGCTGTACTCACCGAGAGGCTTGTCTGGGTGAAGAAGAAAAGCAGGCTGGTGAGAGAACGAACTGTCCTCATGGGAAGACGCTGAGCGGGCTGCAAACTTCACGATGCCCCGTCACCTTGTTCTGCGGATAGCCGAGATCCTCAGACAATGACTGGAGAAACAGCACAGTGATGCGGCTGTCCATCTACGTGGAGAAGCACGTTGTCATTGTCATCTGGAAGCGTGCCATCCCAGATGCCTGTCTGTCTATTGCCCAGGAGTTTGGCATTGGAACCTCCATGGTGGGCACCATACTAGTGGAGGCTTGCATGGCAATTGTGGAAGAGCTGCTGGACCGGGTGGTTCAGTTGGTTGATCCCGTGGAGGTAACGGAGGGCTTTTGGCAGGAGGGGTTTCCGAACTGTACAGGGGCAATCGATGGGAGCTATATTGTCATCATTTCTACACACCGTAGCAAGGACTACCTGAACTGGAAGGGGTTTTTTCTCTGTGGTTTTCCGGGGTGTGGGTGACCACTCTGCTGCCAATCCTCAAGTGCAAGTGCATGGCCAGCAGCTTCCCACCCCCATTTTTGGTGTGCCTGTCCTGCTTCTCTTCCCTCCAACCCCAGCCCCCAAAGCAGCATACTGCCATTCTTCATGGCCCTCTTCCTCCCCTAAACTGCCCTCCTTTCCTGGAAGAAGGATGTAAAGCATGGATTATGAAAAAATAAAGAACTTTATTAAAATAAAAGTAAAACTGTTTCTTTATCCACCTACTCCTTTTGGGGGCAGCTTGTCACGCTCACTTTGGTGGCTGGCGGGGCTGGCGGCGGGGTGGGTGGGTGGGAAGAGACATTTTACTGATCCTCCACCTGCGGATCTGGCTGTGGAGGAGTGTTTGTGGGAGGTGCGTGGAAATGATTGGTGGGGGAGAAGCGTGCCTGGCCTTCCCTAGTGTGAGCACAGTGCAGAGAAGGCTTGGGTGCTTTCTCTAGGGGGTGGAGTTTGGGGGGAAGCCAGGGTGGGTGGTCAGGTTCCACATAGGGGGGCATAAATGGCAAATGGGGTTTTGAAAAGGTGCCTGCCCCATAGCAACAATGCTCGTGATTGCAGCAGCAACATGCTCAAACAGGGAGCTCTGGAACTGAATGGACGTGAACAGGTTGCTTTGTGCCTGTGCCCACATGTCACTCATCCCCTTGCTTGCCATCTCAATCACGCTGTCCAACCCCTGGCATGGTGGTCACCAAAACTCCAGAGGTGGGCACAGTGCCTCTTCTCCTGACGGTGGTCCAGGTGGGCCTTGGCAGCAAAAGCCTTGTGTTCTGCCTCACCAGCTGCCTATGCTCCTTGGTCATGCTGTTAATGGTGTCACAGATCTTGTCCGCCTGACATGTGGTCTCCCAAAGCAGCTCCCTTGCTAAATCCTCCCCGCGTTGCTGGTTGCAGATCTGCAGATCCTGGCTCTGCGTGGCATGGAGTTCCATCTGTGCCCATTGCACTGACAGACCTGCAACAAGGAAAGCCATTCGTTCAGAATGCCCTGCTTACCTTCCTGCCCTAGTATTTCAGGCCCTCACCCACCCAATTTTCAGCCTTCTGCCTGCCCGAAGGGAAGTGGGAATGAGTACCTGGCCTATGAAGCTGCTGGGGTGGTTGCTGCGGTGAGATCCCAGCGTCATGCAGTTCTTCTCCTGTGATCACTATAGAGGAGTGAAGTACATACAGAAATCAACCATGGTCATTTGTACCATTCCCAGGCCAGCTGCCATTTTGGCCTCCTCTCCCAGCTGCTATTTTGGCTTCCACCCCACATGTCAAACTTCCATCCCACCATCATGCCTCTCCCAGCAGCCTGCAGTACCAACATGGTGCCTTCCTACCCCATGCATTGTGTTCTCCTGACCACCCAGTAAACACAAACAACATAATTAGATAGCAATGAACAGAAGCCTTTATCATGCAGCTGTGTAAATGTGGCCCCACACCCCTCTAGTGCATTCACTTACTGTTCTCCTCTGACTCCACTGCCTTCTCTAGAAAGTGGCATCTGTGTCCTCCATGCCCTCAGCTAGAACCTTGGGTGGCTCCTCAAACAAGGGCTGGCTCTTGAACTGGAAGGGATACACGAGAGTCATGGTATCTGTGTCCTCATCGACCCATGGGCAGGGGCAAGCATGGAGAGATGTCCTGCTGGCGGTCGTGGTTTCTGTGGTCGTGGGAGTGGTTGCAGTGGGAATGGGCAGTGGGGAAGCCATCCGCTCACTTCTGGCCTCTTGACAAGGTGCAGACATACAGGCGGGATGCAACGATGGCTTCATCCACACAAAAGAGCCCATAATAGGGTAATGTTTATCTCTGTTGGCCAGAGGTGAAGTAGTTGTCCCAGATCTGTTTGTATCCACACCTCAAGTTCTTGGCCTGCTGCCGGCACTGGTTCATATTCCGGGTGAAGCCCTGTTGTACCATTTGGACAGAGATTTCTTGGAACACTGCCTTGTTTCTGTAGCACTTCACCAAGGCAAATTGGACCTTTTGCTCTCCCCACTGGAGAGATAAAGGCCTTGGTCTCTTCCTCAGTCCCAGGAATTCAGTGTTGGCAGGTGGATCGGTAGGTGGAGAGCGACTGTGATTGTGCAGAGGTTGTAGCGGTGCTGGTTATTGTCTGGCTGTCGGTTTAAGCCATGGCCCCGGTGATGGTAATCCTCTGCAAGTCATTACTGAGAATGCAACAGCTGGGAAAGGACAAGCATTGGACACGTACTGCCAACCAGGAAGAGTTGGAAGACATATTTGAAAATGGTGTGGTGGGCTTTTAAGGCAGATGTTATATGCTCACCAGTGAGAGTGGTGACAGAAGTCAGAAGTTATCGCTCCTCAGAATGCGCTAGACTTTTTGCCCACAACTATACGGTGCTAGCGGACCTGTACTTGGGGAGGCTATATGCAACCTAATTTATGGGATGCAGATATGTGGGTGCATATTAGTCTGCATTTGCCTGCATACAAGGCTCTGCGTGCTCTGGGAGCATGTGTGGGGGCTGCACGTGGAGGCAAACACCTAATAAGTGGGCAGATGGACATCCATCTGGTGTGGGCTACTGTCTCGTTTGTTAACACTCTTAACTTGAACTTCCTAATTAGTTAGCATTAGTTTAGTTTTCTAAGATCAAGGAGAGGCCAGAGTCCTCCATCCTTCTTAGGACCAGGAAGAATCTTGAGTAGAATCCTCTCTCTTGAGAGTGATGAGGCATCTCTTCCACAACGCCTCTGGAAGAAGCTCTTGAACTTCCTGGCAAAGTAATGTCTTTTGAAATGGGTGCCTGAAAAGGCACAGGGAAGAGGGTTTAGGTTGAGAAAGGGTGCAAAACTGGATGACATATCCAAACTCTAATTTCAAGTATTATCTTGTATTATCCTGTCAGATTATCAAGTATTATTCTGTCAGATGTTATCCAACGCAATAAGAGAAAGAATTGTGGCAGGTGCATGTAAGTGTTTGCGGGATCCAATTCCTGATCCTAGTCAGTATGTGGGATCCTAGTCAGGGGAGGGGAGGCATAGCTCAAGTGGTAAGAGAGCGTGCCTTGCATGTATAAGGTCCCAGGTTCAATCCCATGCATCTCCACCTCAGGATCCCTGGTATCATGCTTGGGTGAGGCCTCTGCTGGAGGCTTGGAGGAGTCTCAGGTAGCACGCCAGGATGGCCTCTGCTGGAGACCCTGGAAGAGTCGGATTTGGACCCGAATTTGAAACCCCTGCTGCCGTGGTCAAGTTGTGACAATACCAGGCTAAGATGGACCATTGGTCTGACTCAGGCAGTTTAGTTTAGTTTATGTCCTTTGTTAGTGGCAGGTCCAGTTCATTCCATCCCAGGTTTTGCAAAGGACTAGGAGGTAGAGGGCTGTCTGGAGAAAGCCAGAGTTGGCTAAGCTGTGTTTGAGCTGGGAGCTGTAAAATAAAGTTGTCTGCCTGTTCTCAACCAAGGAGACTGTGACATTTATTTCTGATGCACGAATTATTCCGGGACAGAAGAGTGCATTGAGATATCAATTGTGGTAACTGATTCTTGGCTCCTGGCATGCTGGTCAAACCCACGGCCAGTTCTTAAAAGTAAAAGGGACGATGTTAGTACTAGTCACCAACATAGATTTTTGGTCTAAAAGGCCAGTTTGTGAAAATAATGGTATTTTGCTAATTTTGGTGTCTCTTGTTATACTATGAGAAAGCTGGCTTGTACGGTCTATGCTGGTAGTACACCTCCATTTCCTTCATTGTATGTGATTGTATGTGATGTCATGGGAGTTGGCTGTGACCCAGCTTTTCTTTACCTTTGCTAGAGACTGTTCAATTGACTGAGCAAACACAGTCCTACTCAGTCAAATGGAAGGTCTTCCTTTTAGCTTTGTTCTCTGGAACTAGGCCTGTTCAGCGTAGTCAGGTGCTTCTTCTAATTGCTATCGCAGAAGCCAACCATAGAGCTGCACAGTCAGCTTATCTTTAATAACTCACAACTGGAAGCAGTCTACCAGATTTGGTTCCCTTTAAATAAGGATTAAAGGTCCTGGTTAGCCTGCTCTATGGGTCTTTGGTTTACTTCTTGCACGTTGTAACATAGCAGATACTGGTACCCAGTGAGTACTGCGTGGGAATTTTCTGCTCTCAAGGACAGTATTGCAGATGCAAAAGATTTTCTTCCAGTGACAGTCATCTGCTTCCTTCCCTATCCAATGGAGATGTATTTTGTGGGGTTTGGGAGGAAGGGGTAGGGTTTTTTGCGCTTTTTTTGTAGATGCTTGAGCCATCTAGGACTTGGATGGTGGATTTTTCAGAAATGCTGCCTTGTTGTCTGGAGCAAGGGGATACATGTTGTTAGTATGGGTATTCGACTCTAAGAGTTTCCAGAGGTCTGCAGCTGTATTGATGAAATTATCAAAAATGAGATTATAAACAAGCCAGGCCATGAGTCATCATTACAAAGGATATCCAATACTGTGCCAGCAGGTACCTTTTCTACATTTTTGACTGGTACCTTAGGCATTGCATCTGCTAATTTTCTAATCAGTCTCTGGAACTGCTTGTAGTTTTCTGATGGTGACAGCTCCTCTGTATTTATAAAATTCACTAGATGGAACAGAAATGGTCTTATCTGTCATGGGGGTCTCTGAAGTAGAGGGTGAATTTCCCTTTGCAGAGTCTGATGAGTGTTTCTGAGTACGTATGTGTAGATTTTTTGGGACTGGTGTAGGAATCATAGAATCTAAAAGGGTTTGCTCTTGTCCAGTCATAATAACCAAGGGTGTCACTGGTGCCAATAAATCATCTCATGTGAAGGCTTCCAGCGGTGCCCACAAACCTTCTAGATCCAAGTCTAAATCCAGCATCAGCAAATCTCCTGAGTTCAAGTCAATCCCTAGTAACATCAGATCTCCCAGCACCGTAGTGGATGACTCCTGAATCAAAGTCCATGTTGGATCTAGAAGGTTCATGGGCACTCGTGGAAGCCTTCACATGAGAGGATTTATCGGCACCAGTAATACCTTTGGTGGAAGAGATCTTAGCAGCAGGACCAGTGTGAGATATCTTTTTGATGCTGGGTCTTCTGAAATGGGGAGAAGAATGCCCTCATCCCTTTTATACTCCTTCCACAGCATGACAAAGCCTCATGCTAGGCAGAAGGGGCAAGAGCCTGCTACTCTGACAGACTGCTCTATATTAAAATTCCATTATGGCTGACTGCTGTGCATCACTCACACCCAGTGGTTGGAATGCACAGTGCCACTTGCAGAGGACACATTAATAGCGCCATCTTTTACAACATCAATACCTCCATTATTTGCAGAATGATATTCAGTAAAAGGAAGTCCTCAAGTCACAGCATTTTTTTTTTGTCCCATGAAATTCCATTCAGAATTGACTGAGACGTAAAGTGATAAAATAGTAATTCTTCAGTACATTCCTCAGGAAGCCCTGGCAATAGTCTAAAGTAGTTGAATGCTCAAAAGTGTCACAGAAACAGAAGTAGAATCTGTGGTCGGAACACCATAGCAGCTACGAACAAGACAGCCCAGATTCCAAATACTGTTTCCCCATGCACTTGCTCTGTGTCTACAATGAGGCACCCACTCAACAGTTAGGGAATTTTGTTATTGCAATTGCAAATGTTAATTTTTATTCGGACAGGATGCTTTGTACCACTGTAGTCCAAAAACATAACCATAAAATGTTATTCAGGCTGCAAACAAATCCCGCTGATGTAAATGCTGCTTATACTGTTCAAAAGTAACTAACTACTGTCTTCTGGGAAAGCATTCTGAATGGAGTTCAGTTATGACACCGAAAATGAGAGCACTTGGGGGTTAAACATTGGCTCCTGGCAACCGCACTGCTGAGAAATGATTCTCAAAACACAGAGAATTTGCATGTTCAGCTCAGTAGAACCTTTTATTCAGGATCTTGACATGTGGAGGTATCCTTCATACAAAATCTATGGCACAGGTTAAAAAAAAAATCAATGATAAATACCGGAGAAGTCTTCCCTTGCCTTCAGTTAAAAAATGAGGTACAATGTTAAGAATAACTCAATATCATGGACCCAATCACCTTCTCATATTTTACTACTGACTTGAATGGAAGATCAGCTTCTATTAGTCCATCTACAATTAAACAAAACATGCATTATCTTTTATTTGCATCATTTCAGACTTTTAAAGCAGGTAAAGGATATTAATATAATTTTAAAAAAACAGTTACTTTACCTATGAATTTTCTTTCTGATCTGTGTAATAGTAGCTTATCCTGAACTGATGGGTAGAGCCCCTGCCACGGAGCAAAAAGGCAGGATTGCTATACTAACTTTACTGGCAGTCCCTGCCTGTAGGATGGGGCAAATCCACACCCTGAGCCAAGTGTGAGGGTGTGAAAGTCATCAAGACAAATTCCAAGGTATCATTCCCCTGCTTCTGCTATTTATTTACTTACTTTTTCAAATTTATATACCTTCCTTCCTAATGAGGCATAGGGCAGCTCACAATATATAAAAACAGTGAAAAATCCCCCTATGTCCCCTACAATCCTTACCCCAATCATCCTCCACCCATCTCACCCATTCCTATCCCTGTCTGCCAAACAGTAGCCAAACAAAAAGGGCGTACATCATTTCCAAAAGATGAGCAGACTCGGGCTTAGAGAAATCTCCAACGGGAGAGTGTTCCATAATCGTGGAGCAGCCACTGAGACCACCTCTCAGTGCACCCTTTTTGTAGAAACCTCATGAGGAGATGATATACGCAAGAGGGCACTGCTGGATGATCTCAGAGACTGTGACAGGAAATAAAGGAAGAGACAGTCTTTCAGATACTTGGGGCCCAACCCATTTAGGGCTTTATAGGTCAAAACCAGCACCTTAAATTGTGCCTGGAAAGCTACTGGTAGACAGTGCAGACTCTGAAGCACTGGTGTAATGTGCTCCTGGTGACCTGCCTCTGACAGAAGTTGGACCGCCACATTCTGCAACAGCTGCATCTTCTGAACAGTCATCAAGGGCAGCCCCATGTAGAGTGCACTGTAGTAGTCTAGCCTCGAAGTTATAAAGACATGAACGATCCAGGGGCGGCTGGTGGCTTTTTAGTTTGGAGGGGCAGTAAGGCCGTCTGGCCCGCTGGCAGCAAAGCCGCCGCCAGCCGGCGAGCTGGTGGGCGGAGCCAGGGCAATGGTAGGCGGAGCCAGGAGTTTCCAGGGTTAACATCAGATGGAAGAAAACCCAGTCTAAAATGCACTTCAAGCTTAAAAGGGAAACAGTGGCAAAACCCTGGCACAACCCAGGAGCTCCCAGGGTTAACATTGGATGGAAGAAAACAGAGTCTACATGCACATCAAGCTTAAAATAATGTATAAATCCAAAACACAGGGAAACACAGAACA
>QEPC01001547.1:3263612-3278708 GCA_003113815.1 Sphenodon punctatus
GTCAGCCCACGTGGCTGCCCTCTGCGTTCCCCCCCTCTCCCCCACAACTCACTGTTCCTGTTCTTCTTTTCCCCTGCAGATCCCAACAGCAGGGGAACAGCGGCGGCGGAGCCGCAGCAACGGGGATGGTGTCAGCGGCGGCAGGAGCGGCAGCGGAGCACCCCCCTGCCGGCGGCAGAGCCCAAGAGCCCCCCACACCAGCAGCGAGGCAGGTAAGCGTAGAATAAACCCCCCAGCAGGCTCCTGCTGCTCAGCCGCTGTCCCTGGGGCTTTATGCCCCCAGCTACTTCCGGGTGCGGGGGGAGGGGACAGGTCAGCCCACGTGGCTGCCCTCTGCGTTCCCCCCCTCTCCCCCACAACTCACTGTTCCTGTTCTTCTTTTCCCCTGCAGATCCCAACAGCAGGGGAACAGCGGCGGCGGAGCAGCAGCAACGGGGATGGTGTCAGCGGCGGCAGGAGCGGCAGCGGAGCACCTCCCTGCCGGCGGCAGAGCCCAAGAGCCCCCCGCACCAGCAGCGAGGCAGGTAAGCGTAGAATAAACCCCCCAGCAGGCTCCTCTGGGGGGGTTTATAAATAAATAAATTTGCAAGCAGAGAAAAATAAGATGCTTAATTTAACTTCATTAGTGTAGAACAAATAACACTGTAAATTAAAATGTTTTGCTATTTAATTTTTTTCTGGCATTTAAAAACTTGCCTTATAAGTCATTGAGCAATTAAAGTGAATCAATAATGGCTTATTCACATCTTAGATAGGTAATTAAATTACTACTACTAGCAAGAATAAAATGTTTTCTTTAGTAATTAAGAGATATATGGTATAAGTAGGTAATTAGGGAAATGGGAGAGATTTAAAAGAAGATGACCGCAGACTGAAATTTTGTTTCAAACTTTACTTTCTACATTCAGCAGGTATTGGCATTTACTTTCATTTGCTGCTCTGATATCCGGTGGGAGGAACAATCATAAAAAGAAGGATATTAATTCTGTTTTTTAATTGTAATAATAAGCATCTTTGCATCTTCATTCTATATTTTACATTCATTGCTTTATGGGCAAGACCATCAATGGTGTTAACATGCAACTAACCAAACTAGTTTGTTAGCCAAAGAATGTTTTGAGTGATAAAGCCTGAGTTGCAGTGTGAATTAACTGTGATGGCGGAAGGAACTAAGAATGGTGTACAGGCTACATAATACAATACTGTGTCTAATGCAAAGAGCTAAACAAGTAACAAAAAGAATAAAGCTAATCGTTATAGAGACAGAATTTCACTTCCTAGAATCTCATTTAAAATATTTGTGGAGTGCTGTATTAATTTTTACTGTAACTAATTTAATTAATAACTATATCTCCTTGAGAACCTGTTACCATTGAGGAGGCGCAGGATGCCGTAGGCTTCCTGAAAAATGGGTAGGCTCCAGGACCTGATTTCTGGGGAATTTTTATTCCTGGGGAAATTTTCAAATTCTTCCCAGAATGGTGGGAGGCAGCGTTGGCTAACCCTTTTACCTTGATAAATAAAACGGGCACAGTTCCTCCCTTCTGGAAAGTGGGGGTTGTAGTGCCAATCTACAAGAAAGGTGACCACACCAATCCAAAAAATTATAGGCCCATTAGTTTATTGTGCATCATTTCCAAGATTTATTCCAAACTACTTTTAGGGAGGCTGAATAAATGGGTGACAGAGAGGAATATCCTGGTGGAGGAGCAGGCTGGGTTTCAGAGTTCTAAGAGCACAATGGATCATTGCTTCGTGCTTTCTCACTTAATTGAGGAATTTAAAGTTAAACGGGTTAACCTTTATGCCGTATTTATTGACTTCATTGCGGCATTCGACCTTATTAAAAGGGGAAAGGCTGTGGTGTAAACTTGCAGAGCTGTCAGTTGATATACTGATGGTCCGTACCAACCTTAGGGGTACTCTGACTGCCCCAATTTCAACCACCCGTGGGGTCAGGTAGGGTTGCTTGCTGGCCCCAACTTTGTTTAACCTTTATGTAAATCATCTTCTGGTTAAATTTTGCAAAAATGATAAATATATGGCCCCCAAAATTGGGGACCATAGAATGTCGATATTAATGTATGCAGACAACACTGTATTGCTATCTTCTTGCAGACTGGGTCTTATGCGCCTGTTGGACGACTTTGGTGCTGAGTGTTTAAAGGAAGAACTGGTTGTTAATTATAAAAAAACAAAGGTCATGGTCTTTTCTAGATTTTTTAGTCTAGAATCGTGGCACCTGAATAAGCACAAACTAGAACAGGTGTGTATGTTTAAATATTTGGGGGTAGTATTTACTTTCAATAGTACCTGGTCTATGCATTTGAGATCTGTCAAACAAACAGCCACTTGGTCCATTGTGTTACTCTTACGGTTCCTTGGAGTCAGGGGGAGTAATTTAGCAGAACCAGTGCTGAAGCTTTTTCAGGCGAAATAGATACCACAGATTTGCTTTGGTGCCCAGATATGGGGTCCTAGTAAAATGGTCACCTACTTTC
The DNA here is from genome assembly GCA_003113815.1 of Sphenodon punctatus. Lineage (NCBI taxonomy): Eukaryota > Metazoa > Chordata > Lepidosauria > Sphenodontia > Sphenodontidae > Sphenodon > Sphenodon punctatus. Next base: position 3,266,114 of record QEPC01001547.1, read on the forward strand.
TAGAGCCATTACAAAATAATTTTCTGGAAGGTCTGCTAGTAACATCCCCTGCAGTACTGAGACTGGAGACACGGATGGGATCCTTGGGATCTAGGATAAATGGATACATACTGCAGTACTGGTTCAAAATCTTTCATTCATCACTTTAGTCTCTCCCGAGACAGTGTCTGGAGGAGAAACTGAAGGTGGGTGGCCGGCTGGCAAAAGGACTTATGGTGGCCGGGAGTTGAACAAAAAATTGGAAATCTGGGTTTCTCACTGGATTTTTTTAGGATGTATACCTTAAAGGAAGCTTCTCCGCTTATTAAGCGTAGAATCAACGACATAGAATACCAGTTCCTAAGGGCCCAGGCTTCTAGCTCGAGAATATCCCCAAGCTATAAATACTGGTTTCCTGATCAATCAGTTCCATCATATATACGATCGGTCACAAATGTAACCCTTAGGAAGGCCTTTACCTCTCTAAGGCTTCAGGTGAAGGCAACTGAAGTTTTACACGGTCATTATTTAGGTTTGCCATATCATCATCATCATCATCATTATTTTAATTTATATCCCTCACTCTCCCATTTTTCCAAATGGCTTGAGATGTACATAAATACAATAATACATATTGTGCACAATGCACCAAATAACATCTTAATATAAAAAATCATCATTAGCAACAACAAAGCCCCCAAATCAGTCCATTTTAACGTACATAATGTAGTTCTACCAGTCCCACAAGAAAAAAACAATACATCACCCTCCAGCCTTCTCATGTCTGTACTCTACCAGCATCAGAGATCCAGAGTCAACTATTTTCTTACCTCCATCCTGCTACCACTGGGAGGGGGGGGCCCTCCTCCTACCCTTCTGCTCTCACCAAGAGGGAGGGTCCTCTCACATGCCAGATATACATTCCCCTCCCCCTCCCCCAAATACTAATTACCCCAACTTCGTCTACCGGCCCCAACCGTCAGACCCAGGCGAAGGACACAGCCAAAGGGCAGGCCCTTTTGGATGTGCCCCTTCGACATGGGCCTCTGGCACAGCTGTTGGCCGCTCCCTGTGTTTGAGGGAGTGACCCGGAAGCTGGCCTCCCCAAGCCCCGCCTCCTCAACGGGGGTAGAAGAGCCGACACCCTGTCCCGGCTACCAGATGGGAGAAAACGTCCTCCAACATGCTGGTAGGCAAGCTCCCGGGAGGAGGGGGCTGATGAAGAATACACCCAACCACAACGTCCATGGGGGGGAGGCGGCTAAAGAATGTCCCCGGCCACAGTCTCCAAGGGGCGGGGGGGGAGGCGGATGATATATGCCCCCAGCTGTAGTCTCCACAGGGAGGGGGGGGGGCGAACAAAAATACACCCCCAGCCACTGCCTCCAAGGGGTGAAGTGGGCGATATATACCCTCAAGTACAGTCTCCGGGGGGAGGGTAGGGGTGGAGGGGGTTGGTCCTGACCAACCCCTGTGTCCATCTCCTGCCCCTGACCCAGCATACCACTGCTGTTACTGCTGGTGCTGGCACCACTGTTCCTCCCACCTCTGCCGCTGTTCAAATCCCCACCACAGGCTTGATCTGAGGCTCTGGTTGTTGCCACTGCATATAAGGACTGCAAGTGTACTTGTGGCTAGGAACAAGTGGAAGACTTGGTGCATGATCTTTTACTCCACTCTCTGTTGGCCTTCCATTGGGCCTGTAAGACATGGCTGTTCTCCTAGGACTTTGGAGGTGGGGAGGGGAGGGTGGGTTAAATTGCTCTATGGGGGGTGTTTTAAATTTGTTAATTAATAATATAGGCATTTTTTAGATTGTTTTTATATTTGTTGGAAGCCGCCCCGAGATGCCATCGGCATGAGAGGGTGGCATATAAGTGTTATAAAATAAATAAATAATATATGCACGCTCTCATGACCAATTATTTACACTGACTAATGCCGGACCTGAGTGGTCTCCTCTCCGACTGTTAGTATTCTTTCTTTCTGAGAAGAGAGTGGAGGTGACTAATGCTGTAGCTGTTTTTGGAGCATCCGCTAACAGATTGAGAATACAGCAGGTAAAACTGCAGGATGGTCCTGCCTCCAAAGGGGTATAAGTTGGGTTTTTTGCCCATTTGGACTTGTTATAGCATGTTTTTTACTTTGGTTTGTTTAATTATTGTGTACTTTTGTATATTTTGTGATATGTACAGTTATCATGGCTAGTGACCAGTACAATAAACATATTAATTAATTCATTCATTCTTTATAATTATATTGATAATTTTTTGATGAGTTTCTATGTGATTCACCTGCTTTTGGTGGTTTTTTTTGAAAATATTTCTATTTTTACACCACTTGCTCAAACGGGCTTGGTAAAAGCTCACGATTAAAGAACAGCAAGAGTCCTTGTCGCAAGTAGGCAGAAGATGAGAAAAATAAAGAACAGGTATCTTGTTCTCTCATTTTCTAGCAAGATCCAATATACAGCCCTTCTTCCTTTAACACAACATGATATCATAATTAATGATGATAAACTGGTTACTAAGGTGGCTTCATGTTGCTATTCCCGTGATATAATATTGGTTGCTATAGTGATGAGATGGCTTTTTTTTGTTAATCACTCAGGAGACTGGTTAACTCATGTTTGTCATTTTGACCAGAGCTGAAATAAGAAAAAAGTTGAACAAAATATTGCTAAACACACCAGAATCCTTCCTTTTCTCTGGGTTTTGATATTGTGACTATATTTAATTCTAGACTATTGCTAAAAATAAATTCTATCAAAATACAGTTGATATATACATGTAGGAACAAAAGGTTTAAAAATCTAAACAATGGACGTTCTTCTGCAATCCCACACTCTTCTAATGACCATCAAAAATATTACTTGCATGCTTTTTGTCCACTTGTAAAAAGTTAAATTTTTTGTAATGCAAAAAAATATTTTGCCTAGTATTTGTGGCTTGATAAATTAAATTCTTTGTCTTCTATGCAAAGAATGAATTACAAAAATGTGGTGCTGCACAGAGTAAAAAACAGATGTGACAGTGGTCTGCTATGGTTTGGGACTCATCCGCTTGCTTGTTCCTGCGTTGCCAGATGTTGGCCCGGGACTGTCCTGGGATATGTCCTTAGGAAAATTGCCAAGGGGCAACCTGGGGCAAAGGCCACCCACGCAGGCCACTCTGCGCCTGCATGTCTATTTGGTGCCCCTCCCTGACCCAGGGAGTGGTGGCCACAGTTTCCCATTGCCTCGGCTGGGGAACCATCTCACCTTGGGCCTGCATGTTTGTTTTTACCCATAATTACTTTTTTCTATCAGGAATCCTATAGCACTGTATATGGAAACTGTAAATCAAGGAAAATATAGATCATGAATTCTAATAATTCAGGTTTGTTAGTGTATGTGTAAGTGAACTTAGGAGCAAAAAAAGCTTATTTATCAGCTTGCTACTGTACTTCACAACAGATGCCAGAAAGCCTGTCATTTCTGACAATAGGCTCAGCCCCACAGCCTGCGGATCCTGTGCGTATCTGTGCATGTGCAACCTATGTGCAAACCACGTGCATTCCCACTGGCGGCCCATTATGACACGCGGAAACCGCGCGCTTGCGTCTGCACGCAGCTTCCGTGCGGGATTCACAGGCTATGGGATCAAGCCCATTGACAAGACATCACTGAATAAAAATCATAACTTATACTGTTATCCTTCTGTCCAGCCGAAGTGTTTATAAAGCAACTAATCACTTCAGTATTCAAGTTTCAATTTCAAGGTATTATCAGTAAATAAAAGGTTCACGGCTGATAACTGAAATATTACACACATTTAAGAGAAATGTTAGAAAACCATGAGCACGCCTTTACTTTTAAAGCAAATTCAAAATAAGAACAAAGGATAACTTAAGCACAAAGCCTTGATCTTTCATTCAAGCAGATCCCAGGAGGCATATTAAAGCAATGAATAGTAAAAAAACTCCATAGTTCACCAGCTGAGATTTTAATGAGATATTTCCCCTTGCTGTGGTACAGGTTTGCTCAGGAAAGGGAAAAGGCTGCTCGCAGAACATTCAGTTAATAGGCACTGTTGGCTTTTACAGCCACTTTGGCAGTTGCTCACTGTACTAACCTTCTATTTTGGCATATTCTGTAAGTCGAGTGTAATTGATCAAGGCAGCTTTCTCGAGACATTTTCTAATCACTTTCTTCACCTCTTCTGCTGGTATGGGAGTGGCAATATCTTTCATCAAAACCTGTGCCAAAGATAATTGTAGTACTTGGTTACACACGTAAGCCCAAGAGAAAAATTCAAATTGGTCCTAATGATTATTTTAGACATGATAATAAGTACAGAAATTAAAGAAGGGTCTATTCAGCAGGTGGCAAGTTGGTGAATAAAACTAGCTATTTGCATCTGGAGTTTAAAGTTTGAATTCTTGTTTGTGTCATAATGAGATCACTGGTTTCATTCTTGCCTCCATTTATATGCATCAGCAGTTTCTGATAAGAGTTGAGTACAAATGTGTTATGTACCAGTGAAAACCAAGGCTGTAGCCCATGAGACAGAGTGAGGAGGCTACCATGCCTTGGGTAGCCTTAACCTACTCTGGGCAGCTGGACCACGCAATGAAGTGCATCATGTGACCGGAGCCCGCTAGATATTCTCCCACACTGAGGTGGGGTGAGCAGCTGGCTACTACGTGCTCTGTCCTCAGAAAATTCCAAGGCTGCGTCATGGAGCAGCCTTACCCTAACTGGAGTTACTGGTGTGAAGGGGCTGCGCTTGCCCTGCCGCATGGGGAGAACTGCTGTGGGGTCTAGAGTGGTGGGTACCATCACCTGTCACACGCAGCAACGTCATGGCTGGGGGAGGGAGGTGGGGCAGAGCCAGGCGCCCACTCGTGTGGCCAGTGGCGTGGCCTGCCCCAGTCATGGCAGCGACTCCGATAGGGGCTAGCTGGCCTGGCTTTCAAGCAACCGTCTTCCTGACTCCCTGCACTGGCCCCGCAGTGTGGCTGTGGTGACTGCCCACCACGAGGCTGTGCAGAGATTGGGCCACCGCAGCTTGTGTGGCCTCACCCAAACACTGGAAAACCAGGTATGTTGCAGATATGCTGGTAGAGCTGTGTGAATAATTTGGAGATTATCTCTCTATATCATCCATGGCTGTTTTCAGTAGAACCAACTGACAATTTCATGTAGTTAAGTTTAGAAAATTAAAAACCACCACCACCACCACAACAGGAAAGAAGATCAAGACATTTCATCATGGACTATTTTTCTTCTTGCATACAATTGTCAAAATTCAGCTGGTCTGATAATGCTTAAAGGATTAATTATTGTAAGGAAGGAAAATACCAGGCTTGAAGTATTTTATTTTAAAGTATTAAAAGTAGAGAGTAAAGAGGTTAATATGTAAAGCTTATTATTTATCTCCTCTTTGCAGACTAAGAAACTCTGATTTATTCCAGTCAATACCATGACAATATGCAATAAACTAATAAATGCAGCCAGCATAGTTATTTATTTCACCATTTTTCTACCCCGTCCCTCCTCCTCACAGAGCAGCTTGGGGCGGCTTACAAGCTGCATAAATAACAAACATAGTATAATAAAAATAACAAATACATTAAATATCTTAATACATTAAATATATTCTAAAAATATACTAAAAGGGCAGAACCCTCCCTCCTCAACCCACCCCACCCTACCTGTCTCTCTCCATTATATAACTATTTAATGTATTTAATATACTTGTTTCCATTTTATGTTTTACTTTTGCTATTCAAATCTTTATTTGTATTTTACTCTCTAGAATGAGGTATGAACATAATTCATTTCCAAACAGCTATTAAAAATCAAATTCAGATTAAATGTGTATGACGTAAACAATGTGAGCAAAACTTTCAAAGGTAGTTACATTAGACATTTTTGCTTTATTAAGTTTGCAAATGTTGCACTTATACAGGCAAAATGCAAGTCTCCTATGCACACACAAAGGGGCCAAAACAGCTCCTATTAAAGTCAATGGCTCAGCTCCCATTGAAATCAATGGGTGCTTATTTTTCCACTGGTATTTGAAAATTGTGTCTCTTTGTAGCAATGCACTGCAAACTAGAAATGCAGATCTTTAAGTATGTGATAAGACATTGTATGAAGGTAAATTAGAAACAAATTCTCTATAATTAGACTCACTATGGGATGTAGAACCCAGGAGAGGTCTCTCACAGTAGGAATGTTTCAGTGGCACAAAGGGGCTGTAACTTGGAGTTGCTGATCATTGGGGTGATCTACAGGGATCATTGCTGTTCAACAGTTGGGGTGTGCTGGACAGGGATACTGCCCTGATGTAGCACATTCCCTCAGAAATTTCTAACTGATAGGACTTGTATGAAATCTTTGCCTAAATCTGAATCTGTTCTCCCCTGAGGTAGAGTAGGTGCTGATAGTGCTCTAAAGGTAAGAATATGGGATCAGGTGCCACAGCACAACATAATTTACACTCCTCCATGCTATCTTAAGAAAACTAACTTATATCCTTTTTTTCTTAAATTGAATGTAACTTTGCTCTTATCAGAAGCATACTTCGATTTGAGGAACGTTTTGTAAGTTACGTAAGTTTCAAGATGGTCAATATCATTTGAGATGTAGCCATCATGCTATATATAAAAGGAATGATTTAGAAGCAAGTTCTAACAAACATACCCTTAACTTGGACTACTACCTGTCAAACCTGGAAAGGTTTCATTGTATAAATAAAATCATTAGTATAGTGTATAAACAAAAATATATATGCTAAAGTTAAAACTAACTAACGAAATAAAAGGACATACCCATATCAAGCATTCCCTCGAGGAATAAAATAGATTAAACACATACCCTTTCTAGCAACGAAAGTGTGGCTTTTAAAGCTCCTTCAGGACGTCCAAAGGGGAAACAATATCTTAAAGAAAATCAACAGGGCACATGATCAAGAAGGTAATTACTATATTAGAACATGAATATGTATTAATTATGTCCCTTAGCTTACATCATTGGGTGGTACATATACGCTGTATATATTAAAGAAAAGGTTTTTGTACTAACTCAATGTAAAAATAAAAAGGAAACTAGAACATTTTGTTCAGATACAGTTGCTTAAAAGATCAGAATAGAAGAAGTCACTAGGGTGACTAGGAAGTGTAATTGCAATATTTATACTAAGCAATATAGCAAGCGAGATATCCTAGAGTAGTCAGGGTCGGCCTTAGAATTTGCGAGGCCCTGGGCAAAGATAAAGTGCAGGGTCTCACCTCATCTTGATGGCCCTGCTCCCTCAGGGTCACCCCCTCCATGGGGCTTTAGAGATGGCCATGTTTGGTGAGGAGGGAGGGAGGGCCCCGTATCCTGGGAGGGATATGTATCCTGCCCTGGTGTAAATGGGAACCACTGCAGGTCCCCCAGAAGTAGAGAAAATAACGGGGGGCCACGACAGTTGCTGCCTCAGGCCTCCCTGTGGTAAGGATGGTGGCCATGATCCTAATGCCAGAAGGTGCCGTTGCGCTAAGAGGGGATGCTATTTCCTAAATTATCAGCATGAACACACACGGTAAAGAGCTGTTATTTTCTGTCATCTAAAACCAACTTTAGCACTGAATGAGAATAAAAACTCAGGGAAAAAACCCTTTTAAAATATTGCTGAAATTGATAGTTTTCTAATTTACCTAATTTATCTTGTTATAGACACATTCTTTATGTAATATATAGTAAATGGATTTCAAAAGTGTCTTTTTAAATTGTAAGGTCCACAAGTCATACTCAATGTCTCTTCCTGTGTCTTCTACAGTACCCAAATGCATATTTTTGGTATTTTAAAAAATCTATACATTCTGGCCTTCAAGAAAGCAACATTTGCTTTCCATGTTGGTAGTGCTCAGACCTGCATGACCTTTTCTAATCCTATGTATAAAACCCTTAATTTTACTTGGATATCCATAATCGAAAAAAGGATTTTCTACTTTGCGGAGATTATTTACGTGAGACTGATTTTTTAATATTATTATTATTGCTTAATGACAATGTTTTCTTCTTGAAATCACTTTTGGCAACCTAAAATAAAGCACTGGAAACAAGGTCAGACAAATCTGGTCAGCAGACACAGCAATAGTGCACAATCAGCTTTGTTCTGCTTTGTTCTTTGTACTGTGCTAGCAATAAACACAACAGATGCTATCAATTTGAACATCCTTTAACCATAACTAAAATACAAATTTAGCTGTCATATTTGTCACTTCTTGCCTAAATTTTCTCAATGATTCTGTATAGTCCATGTATTTCCTTACCTATTGTTTGCTCCTATTAACTTGCAGGTAAATTTATGAATAAATATTACTGATTCCTAGATTACATTTAGCATTTCAAATCAAGAGGTCCCACTTGGCATGCTTCTAAAGTGTTACAAGCTTCATATACCAGCAACTTTTTTGTGGATGTGAGCCACTTATTGCAAGCCACATCTTTATTTTAAAAGTCCTACAAACAGGTTATGTTCTAAGGTTGTCAAGTAGGCAGAAAATTAAAATGAATTAGAAACTAAACTTGTTTTTTTAGCGAGTGTCTCTTTAAGAAGCCATGGCATAGATGATTAAAAATACAACCTTTTCCCTGCAGTAGCAGCTCAGGTCTCTGCCAGGAGTCTCAGAAGCACTGGGTGCATTTTAACCCTTTCCTGGCCTATTTCAAGGCATACATGCTCACTCTTGCTTCCTCACTCTCAGTATTTTGCATTGGTTTACCGAGCTGCGATAACCCACCTGAAAGGGTGTTCTGAGCTACATGTTGCTCAGGAGCTATGGGTTGGGGCTAATGGTTTTAAACTTTACTGCAGCCAATTAGGATGCCCTCACTGTTTCAGGCTTCAACATGTCTTACTGACATCATCACTTAAATACTTTAAGCCGGAAGTGGGGAACCTTTTCCCTCCCAGGGACCACTTTGCAAATTAATACTATCTCTAAGGGCCACATAGAAGTTGGGGGCAGGGGCATATAAGGGGAGCACTCAGGAAGAGGAAGGCCCAGATCATAGATCTCTGCTATGGATTTGTCCTCTATCCTTGTGTGCATGCCTTCATCTCTGCTCTCTTACCCTAACCTCATTCTTTCAGCGCTGGGGGGTAGGAACTGGATCAAGGGGCCAGATCCAGAGAATTGGGCAGGGGCCACATTTGGCACCAGCTCTGAGGTTCCTCACCCCTGCTTTAAGCTATCAGCTGCAATTTTTCTTTACAAATGTTGAGAGAGTACTATGATAATCCGGTCTGACTGAATACCAAAGGCTGTAGAATAGGTCCAAATGTGGAGCGGCAGGAATTATTCTCACAAGTATGTAACACCACAGCCAATAACTTGTGGGTAAATAGTCATCTTTTTAGAAAGACATCCAATATAAATTCACTGTCATAGTTACTATGTCATGAACATTTCCACTAATAGCATATTTATGTTTTATATATGTAATATTTTTCATACTAATACAGCATAAGCTGTGCCAAAAATCATTTGAAGCTTTACATGTATAAAATAAACTATACTTACCTGAAGTGACTTATCTGGTTTTGTAAAAGGGAAGAAAGCCTTTCTTTAATCTCCTCAAATCTTTCTCTCTCTTCAGCTGTTACTGTTCCAATGCCATCAGGCCTGTAATTTGTAAAGATATAATTTAATCGTTTGTCAGTATTTTCTTACCTCTATTAGTCATAGCCATTGATGATAGAACTCTTGTTTTACTAAAAAAAAAAGTATCAGACCTGTAGTCAAAGCAACTTTTGTTTAAATACTCTTCCAATTAATCACTGTCAGGTGCTACCAATTTCTGCTAGGGTGTTTTTAGACATAACAAAGATCGGGTGACAAAACCCCTACGCATGTGTTTGGCCGTTGTGTGTAAGCACCATAACAATCCCAACGCCAATCTGGTCACCCATTGAACACGCAATGTGAACACCATTGCATCACAAGGAGAATTTGTGTGTTCCAGCTGAACACGTGGCCAACGTTGTGTCTAATGATATTGCGTGCCGTGTTAGCAAGTACAACACGGGAAACAAGGCAGCAGCGCTTGTGTGCTGGAATTGGGTGGCCAGCAAAACACCAATGTGCCCCAAGATGGGCTGTGTGTCTAAGCTGCACCACATAGTGAACACAGGGCCAAACCTGTGTTCATATCAAGGTCAAAACACACATTCAGACACCCGTTAACATTATGTCTAAAGACACCCCTAGATGTTCTCCCATCACCATGGCCCTGATAACTTAGAAATAAACACAGTACTATAGTATAAATATGATTAAAGGTCTTGGCTAAAACTTGGATTGAAAAAATAATTAAACTTGAGTTCAAGAACTAGCGCTCTTCTGGGGCAATCTTCATTTGTCCAGTGCATGCTGAGGTGCTGCATTAGACTTAAGTAGGTGCCAAATCATCTTTGACTGTCTAAGAAATCATTGCCCACCCTCACTTGCACAGGCAGTGTCACTTCCTCCATCCCTGGAACCCAGCACAGTCAACTTGAATCCTGTCCTCCTTGGTGCCTGCGTGAAAGTATTCTTCTGAACTTCATGGTACAGAACAGAAGACTATTTTTGGGAGCTCTTAATCTTGGCTCCTGATCCTCCAAGATCTCGATCTTCATAGTCCTGTTAGAATGTCAGAAAAACAGCACTCTGCGGAAACAGTCCCCACTCCAAGCCAGACTATGTTGTTTTATATTTCTGTATTGTTTTATTACCATCTTTTATGATTGTGCAGCAATCCAAGCACCATTTGGGATGGGGGCGGGAGTGGGGAGGATGCTATGGGAGACTGTAGGTTTTAAAAAAATATACATTGAATTAGGTCCATAGAGTAAAAACTGAGAACCATATCCTGAAAATATTAGAACTGCAAGTAGTCTATTGAACTCATGGGCTTAATCTTAATGGATATAATAATAATTTTATTTTCATAGTGTCTCCCCCATCAAATGCTGCTTGGAGCACTGCGCAATCCAGTAATAAAACAATACAACAATAGAAAACAAAACAGTCAATTTAAAACAATTTAAAAGGGGAAAATAAAGAGGGAGGACAGAATACAATGAGGATTGAGGACAACCAACAGTGGATCCTAAAAGAACCTAGAGAATAAGTATATTTTCAAGTGCTTTTTAAAAGGTGAGGAGGGAGGAACTGAGATGAACATCTAGAGGGAGCGAGTGCTACACTGAGAGGCCCACCACAGCAAAGGCCCCGTCGCCCACCAATTAAGGTGCAATGGCAGGATCCCCAAGGAGTGAGTGGTTTCTGAGTGCAGGTAAGCATCAATGCATAGCTCCAAGAGCAGGTCTCAAACATAGGCAGGGCTTATGCCATTCAGGGCCCTGAAAACCAGCAGCACAATCTTAAATTCAAGTGTGGCTGAAGATGACACCAACGTTTTTTACCTGGCTCACCACCTCCACCAGTACCCCCTCAACATGCAGGGGCTTGAGGGAGGTGATGGCTTCCTCTATTGGCTGCCTCTCCCCACCAGTATCCCCTCAGTCTTCCCTGGAATGAGCACAAGGTAGCTCTGATGCATTGAGGGGGGCTATATAATTCAGGCATTCTTCCAAGGCAGAGGCTGAGTGACAAGGCTCACGGGGCAAGAAATAAACAGTGGTGTATCATCAGTATACTAATAATACTGTGCTTATGTAACCCCCTTATTATTTTAGCAGTCCTGAGAGCGTTTGTAACTGTAATTGTGGTTCCTGCACACTAGGGGAAGGGCAGACAGCTCATGACTGTGCTCAGTTACTGTTCTGAAGCCACCATGGGAGTTCCTATTAAGGACAAACCTTCCTACAGGACATACACATCTGCTCCTGGGGGCAGGGAAGGTATGAGACTGGTAGCCACCTTGTATGCCAGTTTAGATTCAGTCAGACCTGCTGAGGAAACTGAGCTGAGAGGCCCAGCTAACCAGGAGTTGGATTTTTAACAACTTCCCTGTAATTTCACAGAGAAGCCTGATTTGGCATCAGTCTGAGGGCGTTTATACACGAGACAAAAAAGGCGGCTGATCCTTTGATCAGCCGCCTTTCTTTGCGCTCGTCTACTTGTTCCAGCTGTGTGTTACCGCGCGTCGGAGGGGGCAGGCGATCCTGCCCCCTCCGACGCGGACCCCCGAAGTACCGGCTTTAAGCCTCACTTCCAGGTTCCCTTCTGAAGTGCGCACGCGCAGAAGGTCGCGTATTCGCACTGAGCTCTAAGACGGGTCTGATGCTCTTCTGAACATCAGACCCGTCCGAGAGAGGTAGGCGTGGGGGAGATGCGGCACATTAAACGATCCCGCTTGTGAGTGGGATCGTTTATAAATGCCCTGAGAGTGCATGAAGGATCACCAAAGGCCAAGCATCAGTCATGTGAGCCTAGAAAATGTGTGAACCAGGGCCAGCCCGAGGCATGTGCCAACAGTGCCCAGGCACATGACCCCGCAGGGGAGTGGGGGGGGAGGGGCCCCGAGACTGACAGAGGCTGCTGGTTTTTGTTTTTTTCCCCACCGGGCGTCTCCGAGTCAGTCCTGGGGGCGGGGGGGGCGCGTAAACTTCCTGGGAATCCCTGGCCAGTTATA
>QEPC01001547.1:3278723-3351142 GCA_003113815.1 Sphenodon punctatus
CTCATCCCCTGAAAATCCCCCCCCCCCAATTCTAGCGAGTGCCGGCTGGCCTTTGGGGCCCTGCAGCAAGGCTTGGCACATGGCCCCTGAAACCCTTGGGCCGGCCCTGATGCGAACTGCTATAGTTATTTTTCTTATTTGTCCATTCTCAACTGCTGAACTATGTTGGATATAGATATTGGGTTGGAATATCTATATCCTTGTATTGTTTTATTTAAAAAGAAAAAAAGTTAAAACTTATGCCACTGTAATTCAAATTGTGATTACTGTATTAAAATTGTTAAATTCTAGGGGCCCTCTGGTTAACGACCACCACACCATCTGTCCTGGGGCCATTGAGTGGGACAGGTATCAAGCACTTGTCCCATCTCACAGATCTAACGTGCCTCCCAGAGGGACCATAATTCCCCTGGCGTGTCATGACCCTAATGGCTGCAGACCGCCCCCCGTCTACCCCTGAAACCTCCCCCCAGAGGCTGTCCTGCCAGGTCCATGAGGGTGACCCCCACCCTCCAAACCCTCCTCTCTCACAGAAAGATGCCGCTCACTCCCAAAGGGGTCGTGCCCCTCCCTCTTACTGAGGCGGACAGCCCCCCTCCCTAATCCAGTCCCACGGCCCCCCTTGAAAACCCTCCACTTAAAGAACCCTTACCCCATCCCAAAAACAAATCCTAACTACCCCCCAAACTCTGCCACTAACAACACCGCCAACCCCTCACCCAGTCATATTCCTCTTCTTGCTCCGCTAAAAAGTCCCCCCTGGTCCCGGTAAGGGCCACACCTAAATTGACTGGTTAATTACGACCACTATGCATAACATATAGGACATTTGTTATACTGTGGCTCCTTACAAAAGAGATGTGCATGAAGTCATTTTAAAGGAAGTCCAAGACCTGCAAACTAAGTTTCACTCATATAGTGTCCATGACACTATGACAGAACTTTTGGCCACAACAGACCAATTCAATCTCTCTGGACTAATGGAACAACTGTACTCACTAAAAGAAGAAATGAAACCAACATTCCAAATGGTGCACCAGTACATGAAGATGGCTGAGTGTTTGTTCCTATTTATTAGATCTGTTAGGACTGGCGATTGGAATTTGTACACTGCATCTGTAGAGGAACTTCTCAAGTAATTATTTGAATTAGATTTAACCAACTACTCTGGTATGTTGGACTGGTACCTTGCTGAAATGAAAGCACTGAAAGAGTCTGACCTTACAATCTGGGAGAGGTTTGAGAAAGGAAACGGGGTGGTCAGGAGGTTAAGAGTTCCCTCCCATGCACTTGGCGCTGATGAAGTTCTAGAGCACCAAAATAGAATTATGAAGGTTGCCGGAGGATTAGCAGGCATTACCCAAAATCCTAACACTCTTGCTTGTTTTTTCCCCCGACTGCCCCAGAGCTACAACAGATAGAGGAAACACGTATGGCAGGTATGTCAAGTTCATCTGAAGTCAAGGAGCACCATCTCGACTCCTCAGCTTCAGTCACCACCCAAGAAAAAGCATTTTCAAAGTTGTATGCTGAACTTAAACTGATTGACAATCCATTTACATATGAAGGACCCGAACTTATTAACGTGGTGACAAAGGCAGTTTTTAGTGATGATATTGCAAAAGATGTTAGTTGAATAGATGGACTTGGGAGACAGTTGTATGAAGCTTTTAAAACCATCAGACTTATCAATGGATCTATCAACCTATGGGCACCAAATAAGAACAACAAACTGTCCCCGTGGTGTTGTCATCCCTTGCATGGTTGCCAGCTCACCTGTGTCCGTGACCTGCCCTCCCCCGCCCCCTGGGTGCCTCCGTGAGTGTGCGGGACTGGGGTCCTCTTCCTGTGCCTCCCAGCGTACCCGGGGGGGGGGGGGCGGCGGGTTGTGTGTGCTGCACACCGGTTACAGCTCTGCTAGCAGGGGAGAGGGAGGGATGCTCCCCCACGCAGGAGGTCAGGCTGAGGCAGGAGGGGATGGATCAGTGGGGGTGGTGCTCCCCATGTCATCCCCTCCCTCCCCCCGCTCCGTAGACACTGTTAGCGCCCCCTCCTCCCCCGTTGCGCTCACATTCACCCGGGCTCGCGGAACGCTTATCAAGCAAGCGCTTTACTAAGGGGGGTCACGCCGACTCCTCAGGTAGTGCCTGAGTCGGCGTGACCCCCCCTTAGTAAACTCTCCTCTGCTCCACCTCCGATATCCTTAGCAGCCTCTTAGCTGCGCGTGGCTGCGTGCGGCTCAGTGACCAGTCACCCACTCACCCAAGGCTTAGGCACCCCAACCTGGCCGGCCGCTTCCTTCGAGTCGCTTCGACTGAAAAAATATCTGCTGCTCGCTGCTAGAGTCAGACTGACTAGTCTGCTGACTCTGAGCTTCAAACACCTGCCTGCCTCGTGGTGGGCTGTGAAGTCAGGCAAGAAGAACGCCGACACCGGGGAACGCGCAGATGCAGTACACGTACGCAACGTGCGACGTTGGGCCAGATGTGCATGTGGAGGCGGGGCTAAGGGGCTCCGGCGGGTAGCTTGGACCCAGGCGGCGGGAGAAGGCGTGGGGGGCATCAATCATGATCAGATCATCATGCACAGCTGGGTTGTTGTTGTTTTTTGCTGCGGCTCCACCTGGGCCCCCTGCCAGGTTGACAGGGGGCCCAGGTGGAGCCGCGGCAAAAAAAAAACCAACCAGATGGGAGGCTGCGCCGGGCGGATCTCCATGGCTTTTGCGGGCCCCCCCCAGAGCAGGGCCCGGGCTCAAATGCACCCCCCAGCACCACGGTAGCTACGCCCAATATTTGTAGGTTGTCAGGGCAAGGACCAAAACCTTAATAAGTTCTTAAAATTATTGCATAGACAGCTACAAAATCATATACAGTGATATTATTTTATAAATTTGATGTGAAAGAACAAATAACTTATCTTCTCTCTTTTAATGAATGCCATGACACCTTATGTCAGCATGCTGACAGATGAAACGTACTCAAATTTGAGTAAATTTCACTGTCTGGTTTGATTGTCAGGAGAGATTGTATTTTGCAGTTGTAAAATAAATAGTTCTGTCATATTAAACCTCAGTGAGGCATGTCATATGCTTGACAGGAAAGAGCCAGGGGTCCAGATAATGACAAGTGAGAAAGGTGAGCCAGGAGAATGTCACATCTGTCAACCTGCACTAAGAGCAGGATCACCACATACCCAGGAACTGTCACTTCACTGAGTTTATTGTCAAACAAAACTATGCTGACAACACCTAAGATTTTAGAATAGTCTAATGTATTTTCAATGGCTAGGAGGAAGTACACAACAAGTTCAGAAATATTTACAGCATACAGCAAATATGATCTAACTAAAAAGTGTTTTATTTTTTTGTTTGTTAAATTTGTAAAATATGATTTTCTTTCTGGAAATTATACTGGCACATACATGACATGATCGTGGACCAGATTCTGAGCCCCTTGCACTCTCAAGGGTGCAGTCCTGAAGTTGTCTGGTGCCAGTGTTAGCCCTTTGAGTTTAACTAAAAAGTCCCACTGAAGAGAACAGAAATTACATCAGTGCAAAACGTTAGTGGTGATGTCAAGTAACTTAAAGATCATACTGTCTAGTGAGTAACTGTAGCTTAGTGGATAAGGTGTTATTACTTGGACCTGGGAGACCAGAGTTGAAAACCCATGTTATCCATAAAGCTGCACTGAGCCTCTGCGGGAAGGGTGGAGTATAAATTTGAACAAACAAATAAACTTCCTGGCTGGACTTGGATAAGTCACTCTTTCTCAGGTTCAGTTCCCCATCTGTAAAACAGAAATAATAATGACCTACCTCACTGGGTTGTTAGGGTGACCCCAAACCCCATGGCAATGCAGGATATGCATGCGCGGAGAACGTGGCTTGCATATGGGCTAACAGCTGTGCAAGGACTGTGCACGAGATGCGTGCGGGTTAGGATCAAAGAAAATGCTATATAAATTATTATTATTATTATTAATAATAATAATATTATTTTTTTTTAAAGTGAGTTCCAGAAGACAAGTCAATGGAACTTCTCCTTTCAGTGACTTTGTAGTGCAAGGAAGCAATTCTCTGTCTGGCTCATATATCTCAAACTGAGAAATACAGATGAAATATTTCCAAACTACATGATCATTTTTCCTTTTGTAGATCTTATTATTTAATGGGTACGGAGTTAAAGCCAGGCTAACCTAAAATGTCACTGACACTTTTAACAAATTATTTTTGTTTATGTATCTATGATTCTCCGTACCTCCAGAGATATGCTAATGTACCCTCAAAATTCAATCAAATAGCCTTTTCACTTTGAACAAGTCAGATGATAAAACATGGCTGCTCAAAAAATCCCACAAGAACTCTGGAACTATCAGCAAACTTTACCTATCCAAACACCCAATGGATGATAGCGGAGCCTGATTTAAAGTTGAATTTTCAATCTTAAATCAAAGTTTAGTCCTTTAGTTGAAGTTCAGGATTTCTTTAATTCTTTTTTCCATCCATGGAAACTGATTCATGCAAGTATATTTCAGACAGCTCTCCAGGTAAGTGCTGTACTTCTGGTGGACTACTCTATTGTGGCCCATCAACTGACTTCCACCACTTACACACAAGATGAAGACTCTAATGGGGCCCCCTCTGCAAGTGGCCTGAGCACTGCTAGGAAATTTTCAGAGTGGCACTACTCTGCCCTCATCCACTCTGAACATTTTCCAGCTGCACTCAGGTCACTTGCAAATAGCCCCACCAATAAGGAAGTTTTCAGAGCAGGC
The DNA here is from genome assembly GCA_003113815.1 of Sphenodon punctatus. Classification (NCBI taxonomy): domain Eukaryota; kingdom Metazoa; phylum Chordata; class Lepidosauria; order Sphenodontia; family Sphenodontidae; genus Sphenodon; species Sphenodon punctatus. Next base: position 3,283,499 of record QEPC01001547.1, read on the forward strand.
AGGGGTGGAGTGCTGGTTCCACCAACTCAAAGCTGAGAGGCTTTGGGAAAAGCTTTATAACATAGGTATTGATCCTCATCTTCTCTATCTTATTAGGTCATTGTATAGGAATAAGCGGGTGAAACTTTCCTTCAGGAATAAGTTAACCACTGCATTTTGATTTTCCACCAAAAAGGGAGGTCAGGCAGGTCAGTGTTTTAGCCCCTCTGTTGTCTGTATAATTTCATGCACCTAAAATTGAACTATATAAACTGTCCTGTCTGCTTACACAGATGACATGATTATATCATCACTTACTCCGATTGGGTTAAAAAGTTTTATCTGCTGTTGGAGAATATGCACGCAAGGAATCTTTGGTAATAAACTACCAAAAAACTAAAATAATGGTCTGTGGAGAAGTTAGGTCTGCCCATAAATGGGTCTTAGATGGGAAGAAGACTGAACAAGTAAATTTGAATTCTTACCTTGGTGTTCATTTTTCTAATATGGGTTTTTATGGAATTGTCATATTGCTAATTTTCAAATTAAAACCAAGTGAACAGCCTATGCAGTTTTACATTTCTATAAACAACAGGGAGGATGCCATGTCTCCACTGTGCTACAAGTTTAAAAGGGAAAGGTCTGGGAACAGACGTGCAGCAGAAATTTGGAGCCAGCACTTGGGGGACCAATTAGAACACATAATTATTTCAGGAGAGCTTTGTTGAATATAGCAAAATCTATTCCTCCTTAACTCCTCAGATCAAAGTTGGGGCTATTTTGTTTAGCTACTCAAGCAACATGATGCAGGATGAGATTCCGACATTCTCTCCACGTGGACTGCGAGGACTGCTGTCTAAAGCTAGGTGTAGCAGAGCAATATTCTTTTAGCAGTATGGATTTGCTCCCCGGATAACTCAAATATCTGGAAGCCTATTAAAGCTGGGTCTACAGGTGGATCAACTAAAATCGATTAACAGGCTTCAGTTTAAAAAACTGGTCCAACAGAGGCCCTTTTTAAATCGAAGGCACTGTGGTGTATGGGGGATGGATAGAAGTGGAGGCAGATGTGCGGCCCATCACACGGACGCACACCCACCTCCACCCATTTCCATGCACGGAGGCACCTCCGTTGTCCCCAATGTCTCCATGTGTGGGCAATGGGTGGAGCGCACACGCACACCCACCGGCAGTTAGACAGATGCCCCTCCACCCATGCAGTTGCACACGTGGGCAAGGGGGGTGGGGTGTCCATGCAAAAAGGGCCAAGGAATCTGGGATGTATTGATGCAGGAATATTTAGCGCTGAATAGAGAACCCAAAATTGTTCCATATTTATCAGGCTTTAAATTAGACTGGCAATTTGACTTATACTTAGACATATTGCCACCTTATTTAAGAATAGCTTTCCTCAAATTGGAATTGTCTGTTTTATTCTAAGATTTTACCCACAGTGCTGTAACCTTAGAGCTAATTGTCTAAAAATTTTCCTCATCTCCCTGCATTCCTGATCCCACAAGACCTCTCCTACTTGAGTCTGTGTCTTATTCTCTGATCTATACTTCTTTGTAACCATAGGATACATTTCTTGATTTATCTGTTCCCAAACCTCCAATGCCTCTCTACCTGATACTGCATTCTCTAATTGCACAAACAGCAATTGTGCCCCTAGCGAAATCAAAAACTTAGAAATAGATTCCACCACTTGCTGACACCAGCTCCGTGCCTTTGTTATTCTTGGCTCTTCCCCACTCTCTCCTCCCAACAACTTTCCTCCCTCTGTACTATGACCTGGTATCATCTTGAACCCCACCTGGATAGGGAAGTGGTCACTTTGATGCTGGTTTCCCACTTGTAGGTAGGCAATCAGTGGGGCTAACCCCTGTGAAATGATGATGTAATCTATAACACTGCTGCCAAATGGGCCAACATATGTAAAACAGCCCATCTCATCCCCTTCAGTGTTACCATTCAGAATTATTAATGCCCATTCCAAACTTAACTTATATAGTTCCTGTCCTGCCAAATTTATCCCGTGGTCCTGCGATATTCTATCTATACTGTAATCACATAAAACAGAAAATCCCTCCCCAATATCTAAGCTCTCACATATTTTAGTGGCAGACCTTCCCAGACGTGCATTCAAGTTCCCTGCAATCAAAATCTCATCTTCAGGGAATTCCCGTAAATGTTCCGTCAGTTCGTCCTTCAATGATTGCCAAAAAGAATTTCTCTGTCCCCCTGGGGGATTATAAATATTTATCAATAACAACTTCCCAGGGAATCTCTGAACCACAATACGTAGAGCGAGTACATTGTATTCTAATTGACTCCAATTCATTTTCCAGGCCTCGAGGTTATCTGCCAGCATAGTAATAAGGCCCCCTTTAGGGCAATCCTTACCCCCTGATTGCAAGGCAGGTGTATGTCAGGTAGTATATACTTGTATACTAGGGGGATTCTGTACACACCAGGATTCCTGAATGCAAATGATCTCAAATTGTCCTAGGTATGCACAAAAACTCTTTATTCCTTAATTTTGACAACCACCCAGCCACATTCCAAGAGACCAGTGTTAATTTACTGGCCTCTTGGGCCGTCGTTAGTCAGTCCATCATAGTTTTCTCCCCTTGTATCTCCCCTCGGCTAACTGATCCTATTGTCAATGCAGAGGAAACCTCACCCAGATCCTCTCCAAATATTTTACTTTCCAATGCCGGCATACTTGCTTGTGTGATATCCTCTTCCAGGGGGTTCAGGCTAGATATAGGATCCCTAGGTACCAGATTATGTTTATCTGGTGCAGATGTAGAAATGACTGTCTGGAACACTTCTAATAAATCTCTAGATTGTCCTCGCACTGAAATAAGTGAGACCCGAAATGATGGAGAATTCCTTCCTACAGTTCCCTGACTCCTCTGAGTACACTCCTGCCCTCCCACTTCTATCTCCCTGTCGCATATTTGTGTTATTTGTTTATGTAATAGAGATAAGGAATTCAGAATATCTACTTGCTGGGTGGGCAGGGGATCAGGACCCATCTGGCTCTTACTGCTCCCTGAAAACCCTGAAGCCGGTACCCTACTCCTAGGGTATTGAGGAGTCTCTGTTTCCATATCCTCTTCCTCCCTAACTTCCTGTATCCCCACCTCAGCATGGGGAGCTTCAATACTTACAGTGGGGGGTTGGGCAACTATTTCCTTCCTCCCCACCACAGTCCCAATTTCCCCTCTCCCCCCAACCTGCTCATGTTTTGAATATACATTAGCCAGACAAACTCCTTTTGGTAACAGGAGCTCCTTTGCCTGTACTGTCGCATTCACCCATTGACTGTGGTTGAAGCCCACCACAACTGTTCTCTGGAGCTTTGAAAGCCTCAATAACTCTACCTGAGTAATATCTTTGCTGGTAATTGGAATCCTTGTAAGGGTTCTTAAATGATCTGCTACTTCCCATATGGAGCTCCATGGTGGAAAATATCCATCTAACAGGGGTCTAATATTAAAACAGATAGAGTTCCCTTCCCTCTGGAAATGAACCAAGTTACATTTCCCCTGAATATCTGAAACATCAACTGCTAAAGATGGTTCCCTTTTTTCTGCTACCATTGGGCACATAGTACCCTTCCATTTAATACTAGGAATTATAGATTTAACAAAACTAGCCATATTCCCCCCTTTATTACCAGAATCCTTTCCTCCTGTGTCCATCTTTTTATGTTCAACGGGGCCCTTCTCTGGACATTGTGCCATCGCTCTATTTGTGGAATGGCTCACCGGAGCCGATCTTACTGTCTCTAGTTGTTCTACATTTGGATGGAGCGGTGGGCCCTGAGAAAGTAGATCTGCCCACGCTGGGAGCTGGAGCAGATGCGATACTGCCAGGCTCAGAACTTCCGAGAACCAGGGTATTGGAGGCCAAAACGGTGCCACTAGGATGACTTGGGCCTGGTGGCGTACTTGATGGAAGATTTGAGGGATGATTGGAATGGGGGGAAAGGTGTATAGGAGCCCCCTCGACCAGGTTGTATATAGAGCATCTAGTCCCGCTGCCTTTAGGTCTCTTCTTCGTGGCACGAAGATGGGGGCGTAGGCATTGTTTGACGACGCGAACAGGTCCATTATTTATTTATTTATTTATTTATATTTATTTATTTAAAAACTTCTACCCCACTCCCTCCAGCCTTATGGCAGCTTGGGGCAGCTTACAAAACATTTAAAAACAATTAAAAATACAGGAAAGGGTTACTAAAACAATAAAAACAGTAAAAAGAGGTAAAACCACTGGCAAAAATCTCCAAAACAATCCACCCCCACCCTCATTCCCTCCCTCCCCCAAAGGCCCGGACAAACAGTCAGGTCTTACAGGTCTGATGAAAGACCAACAGGCTGGGAGCCAGGAGAGCTTCCTCTGGGAGGGAGTTCCACAGCTGTGGTGCAGCCACCGAGAATGCCCTCTCCATTGTGGCCCGCTGGTTCACCCGGGGGACCTCCAAGAAGGCGCCCCAGGCAGACCGCAGAAGCCACCCCACGGCCCAGGAAGTGAGGCTGTCTCTCAGATAGGAGGGGCCCAGACAATGTAGGGTCTTAAAGGTCAAAACCAGCATCCCGAATCGGGCCCGGAACGCTATAGGCAGCCAGTGCAGAGCCTGGAGCACAGGTGTAATGTGCTCCCTATGGCCTGTCCTCGTCAGGAGAAGGGCCGCCGCGTTCTGCACTAGCTGCAGCCTCCAAGTCATCACCAAGGGCAGCCCCACGTAGAACACCTTGCAGTAATCCAGCCTTGAGGTGATGAATGCATGGATGAGGGTGGCCATATCAGAGCTTGAAATATATGGTGGGATCCTCCGCACAAGATGTAATTGGTGGAAGGCTCCCTTTGCCACTGCCTCCACCTGACAACTCAGGCGGAGACCAGGGTCCAAGACGACCCCCAAACTTTGCACCTGCGGGGCCAGCGGGGGGTGGATCCCCTCCACAAAAGGGAGCCATCACCTCCGCTGCCCTACCCACCAACATCACCTCCGCCTTATCGGAATTCAGCTTGAGTCTGCTCTGCCTCATCCAGTCACTCACTACTAGCAAGCACGGAGAAAGCACCAAGACCGCAGGACCTTGGTTCTTCAAAAAAGGGAGATAAAGCTGGGTGTCATCAGCGTACTGGTGGCAACGCACACCGAACCACCTCATGACCTCACCCAGAGGTTGCATACAGATATTAAATAAAAGCGGAGACAGAATTGAACTTTGCGGTAGGCCAGAAACAAGATCCTGGGGGCCAGATGTTTCTTCCCCCAGCACCACCCGCTGGCTTCTTCCTGAGAGGAATGAGGATTATGGGTGTGCTGAATCTTTCCTTGATTAGATTGAATGCTCTCAGGGAGAGGGACCACTCCCCAGGGTCTGCTTCTTGACGGCTCAACCAGTCTGCCATTGTGTTGAGCTGGATTGCCCTTATTGATTCTAACTGACTCTCGGTCCACCAGAACAGCAGCGTTGCTTCCTGCTGAAGTGATTTCGAGTGAGAGCCTCCCATGTGGTTTATGAATGCCATGGCAGTGGTGCTGTCTGTTCGAATCAGTAGGCGGGAGCCGGTGAGATGACTGGAGAATGGAGCAGGGTCAGGCGGGCTGCCCTCAGCTCCAATCTGTTGATGTGCCAACCTCTTTTGTGTTCCGACCATCTGCCCTGTGCTGATCCAAACTTGCAGTGAGTTCCTCAACCCCAGTAGCTCACATCCGTCATCAGAATTGTCCTCTCTGGGTCTCTCATGGGTAGGCCTTTCTCTAGGTGCCTCAGAACAGACCACCAGCTCAGTTGTTGCTTCAGAGTGTCAGGGACTCTGATGGAGAGGTGCATGCGGTTTGCTATTTCCTCCTGATGGGGATGAAGGAAGACCTGCAGATGTCTCAAATGTAGTCTGGCCCATGCCACCATCTCTATGCAGGAGACCATGCAGCCCAGAACTTGGGCTAGAAACATGAGATCCGATCTCTCTTCTCTCTGAAGTCGTGTTAGGAGACGGAACTTGTCTTTTCTTTCATCTGAGAGGAAGACACCATCCTGAAGGGTGTCCAGTCGGACTCCCAGGTATAGAATGGATGTGGATGGGAACCCTTCTCTCTGTTCACCAAGAAGCCGTGGGTCTCCAAGCACTCTACTGTCAGTTGTAAGTATGCTAGGCTCTGTTCTCAGGACGGGGATCTCAATAGAGGGCAGGAGGGGCGGGATATAAATTTTAAATAATAGGAGATCGTCTAAATATGTGTAGATGTGGATACCCCTTGTCCTCAACTGTGCCACTAGTGCTACCATCACTTTTGTGAAGACCCTCAGGGACGATGAAAGTCTGAAAGGGAGAGTTCGGAACTGGAAGTGTTGATCGCCGACCGCAAATCTCAGGTACCTCCTGTACGATGGGTGGATGGAAGATATGCATGTAGGCTTCCCGGAGATCTATTGAGGTTAAGAAGTCTCCCAGCTGGAGGGCTGCCGCGATGGAGCTCAGTGTTTCCATTCGGAACTTCTGGTACCTGACCCTCTTTGTTGAGAGGTTTGAGATGCAAGATGGCTCGCACGTCTCCATTTTTCTTTGGTACCGTGAAGAAAATGGAGCACACGCCAGAACACCTCTGATGGGGTGGCACTGGCTCTATTGTCCTCATCTCCAGCAGATGTTGAATTGCCTTTAGGGTCTTGCCTGCTTTTAGCAGGTCCTTTGACAGTAGGGAAGGAAGAAAACGTTGCCTTGGGGGAAACGCAAATTCGATGGTGTGTCCTCTGGCTATTGTTTCTAGCACCCACCGATCCGAAGATGTGTGGTCCCACTGATCTGTGAAGAGTTGAAGTCTCCTCCCGATGTGGGAGATTGTAGTTGGGGAAGGCGTCCTCCAGTCATGCTGGAGACTAGGACTGCTTCGGGTTTGTGGACTGTGGTTTCTTGAACTGGGTCTGGTCTCCGCCTCTTTGGTTTTGCTCCGCCTCTTTGGTTTTGCTGCCAGAGCAAGTCTCTCTCTTCCAGTTACCTCTGTGGTTGTGAGAAGAGATTCTGGGATTAAAGGAACTCTTATTTGCACCCTTTGAGGGGTTCAGAGGTAGGGCCTTTTTCTTTTCTAGCTCAGTGGTGAGGACATTGTCCATTGGCTCGCCGAACAGCTTCTTGGCCTGGAACCGCGCTTCTGTCAGAACAGCCTTGGATGGGAGGTCCACCTTCCATGGGCGAAGCCAGATCAAGCTGCGAGCTACCACATTGGTTGCCATAGCTCTGGCATTTAACTGGATGGTGTCCAGGGTCGCATTCGCCAAGTAAGCGGAGGCTAGAGACAGCTTCTTAAAACTGTCTTTCAGCTCCTTTTGTTCTACCTTGCGGGCTAAGTCACTGGCCCATATGTAGGCTGCCCTGATAAAGCTAGATGCAGAGGTGGTTGCTTTCAGGGCTAGGGCCTCATCATTTTTCCTGAGAGCTATATCTACTTTCCTATCAAGTGGATCTTTGGGAAAGTGAAAGTGGCTGACCAGTGCGCTGCTGCGCCCAAGGGCTCTGTCATGGCTCGACTCCCTGCAAGCCCAGCGACCACCAAGGAGGAGCAGCTCGGGGTGCGGCAGCTCCCCCCTTTAATCTGGGCCCCATCTGGTGCAGGTAGAGAGGGGGAGACATGGGGGAAGGACCCCCCCCCCCAGTCCCCTGCCTGCAGCTCAGCCCCTGCCCCGGAGGTAGAATGGGAGAGAGAGGAGCGGGCCCGAGACTTCAAAAAATAAGGAAAAAGGAAAAAGAAAAAAAGGAAAACATAACCCTAAGGCCTAAGCTCCCAGAGTGGGAGCCACGACCCTGCTTCCTACCCACAGCAAGGCAGGAACAGAACTGGGACTCTGTGGTGAGCTGTGCCCCTCCTGTGGAGTGAGGTTGTCAATCAAGTTGATCCTGCCTATCTGATGGAAGGAGGGACACATCCCATCAGTAAAGACCATCTGTCCTGTGAGGAGAGGAGAAGAGGAATGCGTGGTTATTATTTGGATTTTGTTGTGACAGCAGAGTAACAAACATTGTTCAGAAACAAAAAAAAAGTAAAAGTACTAAGACAAGAGAAATCTATATGTAAATGCTTACACACAAATTTCCTTATTGACAGATGATCTGGTTTTGATAATGTACTAGCCTTCAGGAAAAACTGATCATCTTGGCAAGATAGAAACGCTGCTATGTTTTCTAAAGAACGTATACTTTTGAATTTGTTTATATATGGGAAAGTGCTCTGAATGGAAAATTGGGTCCAGTGTTAACTTCCTAAGTTAAAAACTTTATTTTAGTAAACCAGCTCTTTAAGTCAGCAAAACGTTAAATAGTCCAAAGTTCTTTAAAAAAAAAAAAAAAAAAAGAATACTGTTGTTCATTTAGCAATTGTTTCTGTTACTATTTTCTTTTAAAGCACAATGTTGTTAATTAAAATTTTGGACAGAAACTGAGGAGCATTGTGAGAAGAGTTTAAGAAAAAGACAGAATTAACACAGGGATATTTCTGTTAACCACAGAAGCAAGAGCAAATTATAGTGTGGAATTTCCTCCACTACTTTAACCAATAAGCTAAGGCCAAACATTTTAGAGTTTATATTAAGAATTCACTAAACATTCTTACAAAAGAGAATTTGTACAATAGAGCCTTCTGTTCTTTGCTTCTGTAAACCTGATCCTACATCTGCTTAAAGGTCATGCCCTCTATTTTCAGAAGAAAAAACAACTGATTTTAGAGACCTATAAAATGGTCTATTTAATTTTATTCATAGGGCAGCTTACAGAGATTTAAAAAATAGGAACATATAAACATGTAAAAACAAATTAAACAGATAAAAAAAGTTTAAAATAAACAGATAAGAAAAGTTTAAAATTCAACTTTCTTCCTAGCCCCTCCACCCAGTCTCACCCAACCCTCTCCCAGTTGACCAAACGCCTGGCCAAACAAGAAGCTCTTACATCTCTTCCAAAATATAAGCAGGCCCAGGCTTAGGTGGACCTGCAAGGAAAGCAAGTGCCATAATTTTGAGGCAGCCACAGAAAATACCTCTGCATGTTCTTGTACAAACCGCACAGGCAGTTGGTACTTGCAGGAGAGCGCCCTTGGCTGACCTCAGAAGCTGCTACAAAACATAAGGGAAGAAGCGGTCCTTCACATACTCAGGGCCCAAGCAATTTAGGGCTTTATAGGTCAAAACTAGCACCCTGAATTGTGCCCAGAAAGCTATTGGCAGCCAGTGCAGACTCTGGTGCACTGGTGTAATGTGCTCCTGGTGACTCCTGACAGAAGGTGGGCCACCACGTTCTGCACCAACTGCTGCTTCCAAACAGTTATCAAGGGCAGCCTCACATAGAGTACAATGCAGTAGTCTAACCTCGAGGTCATGAAAGCATGGATGACAGTGGCCAATCTGAGTCTGACAAAAAAGGTTGCAGCCATTTCACCAGATGAAGCTGGTGAAAGGCCCTCCTGGCCACCATTGCAACATGACCATCCAGGTGCAGCAGCAGATCCAAGAGCATCCCAAGGCTATGAACCTGAGTGATCAAAAGGGAAGGTTAGAAACAGGCCAATAACTGGCGAGGGAGTCAATGTCCAGAGATTGTTTTTTAATCAGGGGCTGGACCACTGCCTCTTTAAGACAGCTCAGCACCTTGCCCTTCCTAAGGGAGGCTGGACCACATCAGTAACAGGGGTCCCTATGTCCCCCAGGTCACAAGGCCAGCCGACTATCATCACCTCGGTTTTGGACCCGCAGCCAGTCCCCAATGGCTGCCAGGCACTGGACAGCAGGACCTGAGTAGCAGATGAAAAAGAGAGATAGAGTTGGGTGTCATCAGCATACTGTTGGCACTTCACTCGAAACCTCCTAATGATCTTGCCCGAGGCCTCAGATACACACTGAAAAGAAGTGGGGACAAGATGGAGGCCTGCGGGACCCCACAAGGCAGCTTCCGGGGGGACGATGAGCTATCATCTATCACCACTCTCTGGGTATTCTCATCCAGAAATCAGCAGAACCACTCAAGAGCGGTTCCATGCACCGCTGCCAGGTCCCGAAGCTGCGTCAGCACCACCTTATGATCAACTGTATCAAAGGCCACAAAAAGATCTAACAAAATCAACAGGTTACAATTTCCCCAGTCAATTTCTAAGTGGAGATCACCAACCAAGGCCACTAGCCCAGTCACGGTGCCATACCCAGGACAAAAATCTGACTGGCATATGTCCAGGTCAAGGAAACCAATAGCACTGAGATGCAACTAGAACTGCGAGGGAACCACCCATTCAACTACCAAACAGGATGGTAGCTGGCCAGGGAATCAACATCAAGAGATAGTTTCTTGAGCAGGGGATGGATGACCGCAGTTTTGAGGCTGTCAGCCACCCTGCCCTCTTGAAGGGAGGCATTTACAACCTCAGTCAGCCACATCCCCAATGTCTCCCAGCTAGCTTTCACCAGCCAGGATGGGCATGGATCTAATTCACAACTGGTCATTCACACCACTCCAAGTACAGCCTCGGCATCGGTGGCCAAGGTCAATTGAAGCTGATCCAAACAAACGGGACAAGTCTAAGCCTCCCCAACCCTGAACTCTGAGGCAAGAGTCAGTAGCAGTGCCCAAGTTGAGTCAAATACAAGTGACTTTCTCTGCAAAGTAGGTGTCAAACTTGTCACAGTGGGCAGCTAGTGACTAACTCCAGGTGGGGCAGCCAGAGATGGGTCAGGTTATGGGATAGGTCATGTTAACTTCATGATCTTTTAAAAAGTATATTCCAGATGCAACTCAATAGAGTTGAGTCTATGCCCCATGTGTACCACACGCAACCTGCACGTGTGTGCACATGTAACCCGCACGCACGTCCACTGGGAGTACATTGTGCCGCACGGATCCCATGTGGAAGAGATTTGGAATTCTGGCTATTAACATTTTCCTGCTAAAAGGGTAAGCGTGTATGGGGGTTTTTTTGTTTTTGTTTTTAAAAACCAACCCTTTTACGTAGGCAGTGTTTCAACAGGTAATTAGGAGTATTCACAAGATAACATAAAATGTATCAAAGAGTTCATTTTAATAAAGTACCAGCAGCTGTTTCCTGATCCTTTTCTGCTTAAGGGAGCAAGTACTACAGTACACATACAGGATCTAGTTCTGATGTTTGTTTCTTTGTTATATGTGTTTTCATTTACAATTTCTCTGAGGTTCAGTAGGAACAGATCTGCCTCAGAGCTATAAAATGGCCAATTGAAATACTGTTGTAAGCAAAGATTTAGATTTCAACACATTCACTTTCTTCAGGCAATGACATAAGTTAACATGTTTCCATTCTGGCTCAAATAAGGACTTGTATTCCCGCGCCCCCTGTTATTTTTAAAGAACACATGCTTTAGTGGATAAATGTTTTATGAAACAAAATTGCCAATGATATGGTTGAATGAAAATTATAAGAGAGATGAAAATTTGGACTTAATTGCTAATTTCCTTTCTGCTCTCTCCCACAGTGGACAATCTGGCTGTACGATTATGCCCCTCCTCCAGGGGCAGAAGGCAGGATCTTCAGTGGTTAGCAGCCTTTACCCATGATTAAGGATTTCCAAAGTTCAACGGAATGAACTTCTCACAACTAACCAAACTGTTAAATTCCACCCAGGGACCTGTGTTCATTGCATTTCTCCCATTGCCACCAATGGAGGAATGGGTCCCTGACTCATAACAAAAAACGAAGTAAAGAAACTGAGCTGTTGATAGAAATAAGGGGGGAACGCAGTTCCCTTCTCCCACATTTTTCTTTCTTTTCAGCATTCCTGTTAATTCAGAAGCAACCCTTTGAAAGTCATGACCTTTCAGTCTGAAAACAGGGAACAGAATCAGGATGGGACAGACTGCCTGTTGCAAGACACAACAGAAAGGAAATTCACAGGTAAGTCCCCATTTTTCTCTTTCTCCCAATCTCCAGGTAGACAGTTTAGAATGATGTTGGGATGTGCCCAAACTGTGCTATCTGGTCTTAACTGGAATCTGCCCTTGCAATCCGAAGGGTGGATTCCAGTTAACAGAAAATTCCATATACAGACTCCATAGGTGATTTTACACATTACATGTTGGAAACATCCACCTAGGATAATGGGTATTTTAAAACTTAAATCACCACCTACTAACCATGAGAGGCAAGCACCAGAACGTAGTTGGTGTAATGCAGAGAAAAGACAAGCAGAGAGAGCTGATGCTGAGCTCTCCCTGCTTGCCCCCACAGGAGTGGGGACAAGATGGAGCTCTGCGGGACCCCACAAGGGAGCTCCCGGGGGGACAATGAGCTATCATCTATCACCACTCTCCGGGTATTCCCATCCAGAAATGAGCTTACTTTTAGTCATAAAAGTAGGGTCAGACGTGAGAACCGCTTTCTCGCTCTAGAATACACACAGAACTTTGGATCGGAAAAAACCACTCCGATTTCCAAAACTTGGCAAGCAGACATAATAGAAATCAGGAATATCACCTTCAAGGATAGGAAGGCATAGAGATATGGATGAAAAAGTATTCCCAAGGTCCCAAAGGTGCTCACAAATTGGTCATTTTAAAATTTGTTCTAATATCTACCGAGATATTGATATCAGGATGACTGGTTTAATAGTGTCCAGGTCTTCCATTTTCCTTTCTTTAAAAATAGACATTATGTTTGCTCTTCTCAAACCCTTTGGGACCTCACCTGTTCTACATCAGTTTGCAAAGATAATTGTTAGTGCTTCTGAGATTTTTCAACTAATTCTTCAGGATCCTAGGATGCAATTCATCAGGACCCACTGATTTAAATTCATTCAAGTTGACTAGATATCTTTCGAATGCATTTTTGTTATCCTGATTTGCATCCTTCCATTTGCTCATTTTAATTTTGTGAATCATCTGATCACAGTTTATCCTTTTCCCTAAAAACTGAGGCAAAGTAGGATTTATTATGACACGGTACTCAGCAAGATTACGTGAGAAGAACATTAAAGTTTATTGCTTTTGCCCAGTCCAAGGAGTTAACCTTGCTATCATTAGTTGCTAAGAAAGCCTTGGATCATGTAGAATGAACTTTTATGTTAGAATTTTAAAAAATGTATGGATTTGGACCTCAGTTTATAAACATACAGACACTTTAATCCAAACCCAAGGCTTGTATTCTTATAAATGGGGGAATTACTGAAGAATTTGATCTTCATACAAGTACCAGAAAGGATGTCCCTTATCCCAAAATTGAACTAAATAAATAAACTAAATAAATTATCTCCGCTTTTATTTGCTCTAATCATTCAACCATCTACACAGAAAATTAGAGATAACTCTCATTCAAGGGATCAATTCAAATCTATCTGAACAAAATAGCATTGTATATGGATGATATCTTTCTGTATATCACCCAGCCTGCAAGCTCTATACCTCAGATTTTGCCAGATATTGATCAATTCAGTGTGGTGTCAGGATATAAAATTAACATGCAGAAAAGAGAAATTTTTATCTACTTCCATGGCACTGTGGAAAAATCAAAATGATCTGCTCCTTTTCTTGGGCAGCTAAAAATGTATATTTCTTGGCGTATACATAAATTCTATTTCTACATTATAGAAGGCAAATTTCCTCTCACTGCTGCAGAAGTTTCAGGAATTTTTTTTTTAAAGCTAGACATAACTTTGGATACCCTTACTCCAAAGATATGCACCATGTTAACATTAACTCATTCCTCTTGATTGGTCAGAATCATATCTAAAATAGACATCCCTCTGGTTGTTTCCTCAACCTTCTGAAAGAAACAGTTGTCACCCATACATGCTAATTAACTTTGTGAACAGTCTAAGTTTTATTATTGTCCGAACAGATATCAGGTATCCATCGCCTCTGCCTGAGCAGTAGTCTATAGCAGACCCCCATCATGACATTTTATTTTTTACCTCTAATCTTCTCTCAGACACATCTCACAGTCACCTCTTGTGAACTGTACCTGTGCCCGTCCTGGCTGGTTAAGGCCAGCTGGGAGACGCTGGGGCCATTGCTGGCGGGGGTGGTCAGTGTCTCCCTTAACAAGGGCAGGGTGCTGAGCTGTCCTAAAGAGGCAGTGGTCCGGGCCCTGTTCAAAAAACAATCTCTGGATGTTGACTCCCTCGCCAGTTATCGGCCTGTCTCTAACCTTCCCTTTTTAGGGAAGGTTATTGAACGGGTAGTGGCTCTGCAGTTGCAGGAGCATCTGGACTGACCCAGTTTTCTAGATCCCTCATAGTCTGGCTTTCCTCTGGGTTATGGAACGGAGACTGCGCTTGTGGCTTTGGTCAACGACCTTCGCCGTGAATTAGATCAGGGTTGTTTGACCCTGCTGATTCGATTAGCTCTGTCAGCTGCTTTTGATACCGTTGACCATGAGATGTTGGTGACTCGCCTGCGGAACAACGCTGGGGTGAGCAGGACTGTTCTCGAATGGTTCCGCTTGTTCCTGGCTGGAAGAACACAGCGAGTGGTGCTTGGGGACCATTTTTCACCTCCCCGGGACCTCTTGTGTAGAGTCCTACAGGGTTCCATTCTGTCCCCTCTACTGTTCAATGTCTACATGCAGTTGCTGGGCGAGGTCGTGAGGAGCTCTGGAGTTTGTTGCCATTAATATGATGATGACACTCAACTCTGTCTCTCTTTTCCAGTACCCCAAAGCTGCCAGACATCGTGTAAGCACCGAGACTGCGAGGTCTGAGTCGAATGAAAGAGGGCGAGCTGACTGAAGTTGAATCCGGACAAGTCGGAGGTGATGCTAGTGGGGAAGGTGGTGGGTGTGGCATCCCTGTCATTGACGCGGTTCGTCGTCCGCTGGTTCCCCGGGTTCGGAGTCTGGGAGTGCTCCTTGATGCGCAGCTTTGTTTAGATGCACAGGTTGCAGTCGTGGTGAGGAGCGCATTCTGCCAATTACACCTGACTCTGACCTGGCCACTATCATCCATGCCTTCATCACCTCAAGATGGACTATTGTAACATACTCTACATGGGGCTGCCCATGGTGACAGTTTGGAGACTGCAGCTGGTGCAGAATTTATTTATTTTAATGATTTCACTACCCCGCCCCTCCTGCCGCAGGCAGCTCGGGGCAGCTTACAATAGCAACCAGATAACACTAAAAGAAAACAAAACCATATTAAAACAGTAATCCATTAAAACCATTCATAAAAGGACAAAAACAACACACAAAACCCCATCCCCCATCCAACCCAACCATAACCCACCCCCCACACCCATCTCCTTTGCCAAACACCTGGTGGAATAGCCAGGTCTTACACATTTTTCTAAACGAAGGGAGATCTGGGGCCAACCGATTCCTCTTCTCTGACAGTTCTAGAGGCTGTACAATCTGGAGAGGAAAGGGAGGAAACCAGCACGGGGCAGGATTAACTCTGTCAAGGAATCATCATCAGGGGGACCCCATTGTGGAAGAAATGATCAGACCACCACCCTTCATCCTCCTGTCCAGTCGCCTCTGATCTACTTAGTTGCTCTTCAGTAGGCGCCTTGCACACCAGCTGTAGTAGGGAGTGGCATTCCTCTATCCTGGTGGCTCTGAACCAAGACTTGTAGCTGGTAAGAGGAGAAGCTCTCAGGCTGCCAATTAATCTTCGCTGGTACCTCCTGCCTGCCTGCGGCAGGAGGAGTGGGGTAGCAAGAATTTCAAACAAACAAACAAATAAACAAATAAATAAATAAATAAAAAATAATAAAATGCCTAAATAACAAAGGATCCAAAATACCACCTACCAAAATACCAAAGTAATAAAGCAACACATACTGAAATGACGTCATGACCAAAATGCTGATGCAAAGATCCAAAATCTCAAATGAAGATGGAAGTGAGTACTGCTTTTAGATTCTCTGAGCTAAAATGAATGTGAACATTCCAACTTCAGTATTTCCTTAGATGATTGGTTTCGGGTTGAATTACAAGCACTTCAAGTATGGACATGGCAGCCACGTACACCTTCACAGGTCTAAGTATATCATCACTATACTTTAAATTTTACATAAGAGGAAAAATCACCAACATAAAGTTTTCTTATTTATAGTGATAGAAGCCAATGTTTGAAGGAATATGGCGTGAGGATTCTTAGTTCAGAGTCTGAAGGGAGAGCAACTTCCAGTCTCTAGCACTGTTCCTACTGCAATCTGACCACCTTTAGAAAAAACTAAACCTTCCTTTGTGATTAACGAAGGTGCACGGCTTCACAGAGTTTGGGAATCAGGTTTACCATGTTTTATATAAAGGGTGTAAAAATATCCTGCAGTGTTGGGTGGCTGCACACAACTCTCGGAAGGAGTGAGAGAGACAGATGTGTCAAGTAGTTGAATCATACTAAATAAACACAAACTAAGAGGAAAATAAAGTGCTGAAATTTAGTCATCCATACAGCTTTCATTTTGTTAAGTGTATGGAATGGGCCTAGTGAAACAAGAGTTTCACCAGAATCTAAGCCATATCATAATGGAGCTTAGTGCAGAACGTGGGAGGCAGAGCACAGGTCATCTCACTCATTTTATTCTTCCTCCCTACTGCATGAAGTATTTATAAATCATTTGGCTTCACTGTTGGAAGAGCTAAGACTAAACATGGCATTGTTTTTAGAATGCTTGAGCCATACATTATTAAGGATCATAACAGCCTATCCCTTCAGCCACTGGGCATTTTTCACACAAGATGCGCTTCACCCACTACCCACCCACCCACTATATGCATGTTGCGGCGCTGCAGTGTTGCCTTATGGATGCCCTGTAACATGTATAGTGGGTGGGTGGGTGGAGAGTGTCTTGTGTGAAAATGCCCATTGGTAAAGGGCACAGAGATCAGGAGAAAGCATGAAAGCCTTAGTAAGTATCCAGTAAAAACAAACAGAACATTCTTAGTTCAGCATTTAAAGAATGTGACTTTTCCTGACATTCTTCACCACTCACATAGCAAGAGGTGAAACAGTACAATAAATGGTTCTGGCTTCAAATCAATTAACAGTGATAGAAGCTGAGTTATGAGAGAATCTCTGCATTCACTGTCTCTTAGTTTTCCATAGGATATCCCTGTGGATCTCCAGATTGACATTTCTCCTACATTGTGTGGCACTCCTCTAGAATGTTGAACTTTATTGTATATGACAACAGCTATTGATTCATTCCTTTTCTTTCAAAGACCGAGAATTTTTCAAAAAGAAAGAGAAAGTACAAAGTTTGCAGTCCCAGACTGATTTAATTCTTGTAAAATGGCTTTCACCTGCATTATCCATTTGAGGAATGTATGATGCATCAAGCATCTTGCAAAGAGAGAGAGGGAGTGAGACACCTAACAGGGGGTATCTTTGAATCTGTCAATTCAGTCTGCATCTCAGCAGGTGGAAGAAGTCACTTTGCACTTCATGTATTTCCCACCACCATCCATTTCAGAACAAGAGGGACAGAATAGGAAGTCTCAGCATGAGAACTAGACACAAGAGGAGATGATGATGAAGAAAACAATAGCCCCTTTCTGTATTTTCTTTTTACCTATGCTTAACATCTACCACTGATCTTTAGACCCACATATCAACTTTCAAGAATATACTATATTTACATAACCAGCCCACTACATTTATAGATAGATAAACCTATTACTAAGTCAGCAATAAGAACTCACCAGTGATTTCTAGTGGGAACACTAAATAAAGGCAGGCTGGAAGGAAAAACAAATTTGAAAGAGGAAACTGAGAAACAGACACCACAGAATTGTCCACTACCTATTATACGTTGAATGGTAACTGATTTGATTTAAAAAGCAAAAAAATAACCAATTGTGGTTACTTCCTATTGTTTCTCCCAGTAATTTGCTATTTCATTGGAATGTAAGCTCTTCAAGGCAAGAACCTTGTCCTCCAGTGAGTTTTAATCTCATGTAGCACAACGAAACCCTAATCTTGCTTAAGGCCTTCAGCTCCTAGAAAGACAGTTTACCTGTCACTCCGTGACATGGTCACATGGATTCCCACCAAGGGTAATTATAATGAGATGCCCTAACCACACAGAAGGAGCGGTAAGGATGCTCATTTCAAGATAGAGATAAGTAATGATTTCTAACTAAGCAGCGAGACCACAGAGGAGAAACTTCTCTGCTTCTCAGAAAGTGAGCTGCCCTCCCAGTGACAGGTTTTTGGCATGCTAAAGAAGGTGTATAAAAGGGGTAGAGTCGCTCCTCTCCCTTCAGTTCTTTGCAACCACTACCAAGAACACAGAAAAGAAGCTCCAAGTAGTGGAGATGCGTGCAACCACCTCGAGGAATAACAGTTACCAGTAAAGTAACTGATTTTCCTTCTTGAGTGGTCCCATGCATCTCCATACAGTAGGAGAGGCAATGAGGCTCATTTCAAGATAAAGATAAGAATCAATTTATGAAAACTAGTTACATTTATTGCTAAATCACTCATAGTCACAAGGCCAAGGGGATATAGTCCTTCACAAATGTATGTTCTCATACTTATGCTACTGGTTTAACAGATATGAATGAATTATCAGTAGCATTTTTGTCAGTAAAAGGAAAATTTGGTTCACTTACCTGCTGAATTTTCCTTCTTATCCCCTGGGGAGTCAGGAAGTTCTTGCTGGGCTTAGCTCCTCCACTCCATTTAGAGGCAGGATCCAGGTCTTTGATTGACAGCCTAGCCTAGGGGAGGAGCTAACCCTGGCTTGGCTCCCAGAGCTGTAACTGCCCAAGTTACTAAATATAACTACTTAAATAAACTTGAATGTAACAGTTGCAACATAACAACTTAATCAAAAAAAGCCTGAAGAAGAGGGGGCATCAATAGAGGGAAAGAGAGGAAGAGGATCCCAAGAGGTGGCCAATCATCTTTCCCTAACTTCCCCGAGAAGTTACTATACCTGAAAAGAGGGCTACAGCATTCGGTCGTTCAGGTGTTGCGAGAGTTTCCTCTGATACAAAGAAAAAACTCACAGGGCGGGCTGGACCGTGTGCCTCCCCAGGATATAAGAAGAAATATTCACTAGGTAAGTAAACCAAATTTTCCTTTCTTTCTCTCCTGTGGAGGCAGGCAATCCTTGCTGGGACATACCCAAGTAATGTCCCCAAAATAGGGAGGGTATCTCAGAAATAACAAAAAACACTCCCATGGGTTACAGAGTCGACAATTATGTCAAATCTCTCTGCAACACCTGCCACCTGAAGGCAGCCCTAGCTGAGGCCCAAGTACGAATATTGTAATGGCGGGTGAAGATGTTCAGGGAAGACCAGCATGCAGGCCAGCCCCCTGGAGGACAGATGCATTGGTGGCAGCAATCCAAAGGGAGTGAGCAGTGATCCCTTTGGGCACTTGTAACCCTTTTGCTGTATAAATTAGTGAAATACATCCCCGCAGCCACCGGGACAGAGTGGCTGTGGATGCCTCTTTACCTTTCTAGCCCTGCCTAAAAGCAATAAAGAGGGCCGAGTCTATTCTAAAATCCTTTGTTCTCTCCAGGTAGACTTTAAGGGATCTCCGAACATCCATCTTATGCCATAGGTGTTCTCTTGGATGTTGAGACTTGGGGCAAAAGGAAGGAAGCTCTATGTTCTGATGCCTGTGAAAATCTGTGTTTACTTTAGTAAGGAATGCTGGATGTAATCAAAAGAGACACCTTGTCCATATCGAAGTGACAAAGCCGACAATGCTCCCAACTCAGATACTCTTTTTGCCAATGTAATGGCCCTGAGGAAGGCTACTTTAAAAGACAGGATCTTGAAAGGAACTTTAGACAGTGGCTTTAAGGGGGGACCTTGTATCGTGACGAGGACGATGTTGAGTCTCCAAGTTGGAAAGCGATGTCTCACCACTGTAGTCTTTAATGAAGATGCCTTCAGGAAGTGTTTCACATTAATATGGTTGGATAGGGGAATCTCCTTCCTTAGTTGACAATATTGTGAAGAGTGCTGACACTTGCCTTCACAGTGCATTGGTAATCAACCCTTTGTCCAGACCATCTTGAAGGAAAGTGAAGACTTCCTGTACCTGAGCTGTGTGTGGTTGGACCACCTTCTTAGTAGCCCAAGACTGGAATGTGCTGCCACGTGTTGTATATTCTGTTCGTTGATGGTCTTAGAGCTTCTAGCAATGCTTTCAAAACTTTGTCTTAGTAGCCAAAACTTTTCAGCTGGTCCCGTTCAACCACCAGGCTGTCAGTTTTAGAGTGAGTAGGCCCTGATATTTCAGGGGTCCCTGAGTCAACAGATCCTCTCTGAGCAGGAGCTGCAAAACTGGGGCGCTTCGAAGTTCTTTGATTATGGAGAATCAGTCTCCTCGGTCACTTCGGGGCTATCAGTATCATCTGAGATGCCTGCAGCTTGATGCTTCTCAGCACTTTTTGGAGGAGAGGGAATGGACGGAACGCATACAAACAACTGCGGGGGCCATTGATGAGCTAGGGCGTCCACACCCTCTGCTTCAGGGTCTTGATGGCGTGAGAAGTATCTGGGTACCTGATGACTCTGCCGAAGCGAACAGGTCCATAGATGGGGTTCCCCATTTCTCTGTCATCTGTTGGAATACTTCCCTGCTCAGGGACCACTCCCCATGGTCTATTGCTTGGCTACTTAGCCAATCGGCTTGCACGTTTGTGACCCCTTTTACGTGTATTGCTGTTAGAGACCTGAGGCTGACTTCTTACCAGGAGATTAGGTCCTCTGCTTCCTGCATCAATGTCAAGGACCTTGTGTCCCCCTGGTGGTTCACAAAGGCCATTGCTGTCATGCTGTCTCTTTGTACCATCATGTGCTTGTTTTTTAGGGGATGATGGAAGTGGTATAGGGCCAGCTTGATGACCCTCAGTTTAAATAAACTCATGTGCTGAAAGGCTTCTTGCGGAGTCCAGGTTCCTTGGGCAGGTCGTCCCTGACTGTGGGCCCCCCATCTGATCAGGCTGACATCCGTCATCAGGATTATCCTGGATACTTTCTGGATGAGGGGTTGTGTGCGCTGTCTCTGCCCCTGAGGGTTATGAGGGCCTGCAGCCCGTTCCCTGCAGGATTACTAACACCTGGCCCCTCCTGCCTCCACAGGTAGTTATTTCAAGGCTGACCCCTGAGGGTGCTAGCCCTCGGGTGCTGGCCTGAAGGGCGACACACAAAGGGCACTGGCCATTTGTGGGGGCCGTTCATGGGGACGGACGTGGCAGTCAGAGCCTTAGTGCTTAACATGGACGCCTCTTCAAAGGACTTGTGCTGTTGTTGCCTGGCCCCAGGTACCATCTACCCCCTCTCCCTGTTGGAGAAGGGGGGGGCGGAGCTGGGGGGGCACGACTGGATTTCTGGTCCAGTGAGGCCAAAAGCGGCCAGCTGCAAGGGAGTTGATGCCACTGACCCACCTGCCATCCTGCTGCCGCCGGCGGGGACAGACCTGGTGTCCAGGGGTTGTGTCAGGTGGTCTTACCCCCTCCCAGAACTCGTGCTGTTACTGCCTGGCCCCAGGTACCATCTACCCCCTTCCCCTGTCAGAGGAGGGGGGCGGGGCCGGGGTGCAAGACAGGATTTCTGGCCCAGTGAGGCCAAAAGCGGCTGGCTGCCTGGCTGTGCTGCAGGTGAATGCCGCATTAAAGGGCCAGGACATTCTCGATAGCAGGCAGGGACACAGTATTTTAGGGTGGGGTGGTGGGAGATGGCCTGCTTGTCTTGTATGGGTGAGGGACAAAGGGACTGGGTTAGAAGGGAGGGGCAGTTCCCCATGGTGTGAGGGAGGGGCGCAGCCCTTCGGGAATGGGGGTTACCATCCTGTGGCAGAGGGGGGTAGAGGGTGTGTGGGGTGGGGGTGTGTGGACCAGGGGGGGAGCGCAGCAATAGGGGTCATCTTGGGTCAGGGGAATTATGGTCCCTCTGGGAGGCAAATTAGAGCTGTGAGGTGGGACAGATGTTATATTCCTGTCCCGCTCACTAGCCCCCAGGCAGGTGGTGAGGTGATCAGGGATCATAGGGCCCCCGGTCTTGGGTTACTGCTGCTGAATGCAAGGTTGGCGGCCAATAAGTCAACTGCGGTCTGGGAGATGATCCTGGACCAGGCAGCCAACCTCGCATGTATCACAGAGACCTGGCTGGACAATGAGTCGAGGCCTAAATTGGCTGATGTTGTCCCAACTGGGTACTCCGTGCAGCATCAGCCTCGGCTGGGGGGCAGTGTAGCCATTGTTTTTAAGGATACATTGTCTGTGAGATTTCCTCTGCAAATCATCATGGGGATAGAGGGCCTGCATTTGGTGTTGGATTTGGCTGGAGACAGATTAGGGATACTGTTGATATACTGGGCACCCACCTGTATGGCAGCTTCCCTATCCTCACTGACTGAGCTGGTGTCGGGGGTGGGTTTGCGGTCTCCCAGGGCAATAGTCCTGGGGGACTTCGGTATCCATGCCGACGCCAGTCTTGGAGGGACAGAGCATGAGTTCATGGCCACCATGGCAACCAGGGGCCTGTCTCTGAAGATGGTCGGCCCCACACACATTGGAGGACATACCCTTGACATGATGCTTTGCACAGGCCATGAGGCAGGGGATCCATTAGTGGGGGAAGTGTCAGCAGAACCCTTGTCTGACGGCAGTAGGGGAAGAGCGCGGGGTGGCAGAGGGCCCGTCTGGTCCATCTTTGTGGGGAGAGTTTCGGGAAGTGACGCCTGCCGATGTGGTGGATGTCCTGGGGTCTGTGAGGGCCACGTGTTGTCAACTGGATCCGTGCCCGTCCTGGTTAATAAAAGCTTCCGGGGAGACGTTGGGGACGGTGCTGGCGAGGGTAGTGAATGCGTCCCTTCGGCAGGGGAGGTTGTCGCCTTGCCTTAAAGAGGCTGTGGTGCGCCCCCTGCTGAAAAAACCATCGTTGGACGTAGACGCGCTCGCCAGCTACCGACCTGTCTCTAACCTTCCCTTTTTAGGGAAGGTTATTGAGCGGGCAGTGGCGCTCCAGCTCCAGGGTCATCTAGATAACATCGGGCTCCTTGACCCTTTTCAATCTGGGTTCCGCCCCGGCTATGGCACCGAGACGGCGTTGGTGGCCTTGGTGGACGACCTCCGCCGGGAGATGGATGCGGGATGTTCGACATTTCTCATCCTGCTCGATCTCTCGGCCGCTTTTGACACCGTGGACCATGGGCTGCTGTTGAGACGACTGCGTGACCGGGGGGGTCTGGACGGGACTGTTCTTGAATGGTTCCGTTCATTCCTCTCGGGGAGGAGCCAGCGGGTGGTGTTGGGGGAGGAAACATCGAGCCCCCGCGCCTTACCGTGTGGCGTTCCGCAGGGATCGATCTTGTCTCCATTATTATTTAACATCTATATGCAGCCCTTGGGGGAGGTCGTGAGAGGGTTCGGGGTGCGATGTCACCAGTATGCTGATGATACTCAGCTGTACCTCTCGTTTTCTACCGACCCAGACCCTGCTGTCTCGGTGCTATCCCAATGTTTGGAGGCCGTGGCGGATTGGATGCGGCGGAGCAGACTGAAGCTCAACCCAGATAAGACGGAGGTGATGGTGGTGGGGAGGGCGAAGGGGGTGGTGGCCCCCCTGGTTGGGGGGGTTTGCCCCCCTGTAGCTCAGCAGGTCCGGAGTCTGGGGGTCATATTGGACGCAGACCTGCGGCTGGAGCGGCAGGTGGAGGCAGTCGCTAAGGCTGCCTTCCGCCAGCTTTATCTGGTACGTAGGCTGCGTCCGTATGTCTCTGGCCCGGACCTGGCCTCCCTCATCCATGCCTTCGTCACCTCGCGGCTCGACTACTGTAACGCGCTCTACGTGGGGCTTCCCTTGTTCTTGGCCCGGAGGCTGCAGCTGGTGCAGAATGCGGCGGCCCGTCTTCTTACGGGGACGGGTCGCCGGGAGCACATTACACCGGTGCTCCGAGCGCTGCACTGGCTGCCGATAGTGTGCCGGGCCAAGTTCAAGGTCCTAGTGATGATCTATAAAGCCCTATATGGTCTTGGCCCCTCATACCTTAGGGACCGCCTCGCCCTTCGCGCCCCGGAGCGGCTCCTGCGGTCTGCCGGGGTGCCCTCCTGGAGGTCCCCCGTGTTAAGCGGGGGGCCACGATGGAGCGAGCATTGTCGGTGGTAGGACTGCGGCTGTGGAACTCCCTTCCGGAGGAAGCTCGCCTGGCCCCAAGCCTTTTAACATTTCGGCGGAACTGTAAGAGCTGGCTGTTTGCCCAGGCCTTTGGGAGGGAGGATGGGGAGGGATGTTTTTAATCCCCCACCCATTTATTTATTTGTATTGCTAGCCCTGTTTTATATGATGTATTTTATATTTATATTTTTAAATTGAATTTTAATGTTTTATTATTGTTGTGAGCCGCCCCGAGCTGCATTGGAGGAGGGGGGCGGGATACAAATCTGTAAAATAAAATAAATAAATAAATATTGTCATGGGCAGATCATTATCTCCTCTGGGCAGGTATCCTGGCGCATGTCAGTCCTCGGGAGGGTGCAGAACCAATTAAGATGGTTCGCCCCCGACAGCTTATGGAACCTAGAAGGTTCCAGACTGCTCTAGAGGATGTATCGTCTGATCTCGATGACCTCGTGACCATGTGGAATTCCATGTTGGTGGAGGCCATTGACCCGGTGGCTCCCAGGCGTCCGCTCCCAAACCGCTGACAACACAGCTCCCCGTGGTATATGGAGGAGCTGCGGAGGATGAAGCGGGAAGGGATGCGGTTAGAGTGACGGTGGCGTCACTCGTGTGCTGAAGCTGACCGATTGCTGCATAAAGTCTGAGTTACATACCTATGCTGTGGTGGTGTGGGCAGCAAAGAAAGTTTTCTGCTAAGTCACACCCGGCCGAGCTTTTCCAGGTGGTGAGGGGGCTGGACAGTCCAGCCTCCCTCCGCCTGGATTTAGAGTCATCGAATGCCCACTGTGATTTGTTTGTGGACTTTTTTGCAGATAAAATCACTCAGATCCACCACAGTTTTGACGCAACACTTTTAGCAGTGGGTGAACCAGAGGCAATAGAAGCCCTGCCTTGTCCTGTTTTCTGGGATGAATTTCAGAATGTGTCGCACTCAGATGCGGGGGATGCCCTGGGGTGTGTCCGAGCCACTTATTGTGAATTAGACCCATGCCCGTCCTGGCTGATCAGGCCAGTTGGGAGACATTAGACGGAGGTGATGGTCGTGGGGAAGGCCAGGGGAGTGGTGGCTCCAATCATTGATGGGATCCGTCCTGCCCTGGTATCTCAGGTTCGAAGTCTGGGGGATGCTCCTGGACTTGCAGCTCTGCCTGGATGCTCAGGTGGCGGCATTTCATCAATTACATCTGGTGCATCAGCTTTGGCTGTATGTCTTGGACTCTTACCTAGCCACAATTGTTCATGCTTTTATTACCTCTATATTGGATTACTGTAACGCACTCTATGTGGGGCTACCCTTGGTGCTGGTTCAGAGGCTGCAGCTGGTGCAGAATGCGGCGGCTCGTCTCCTAATGGGGACGGGCTGATGTGAGCATATAACACCAGCGCTTCGCTCTCTGCACTGGCTGCCTAAAGTCTCCTGGGCCCAATTCAAGATGTTGGTGTTGACCTTTAAAGCTTTGAACGGCCTGGGATCCACCTACCTGTGGGACCGCCTCATCCTCCGGTTCCTGAATTGGCCCCTGTGGTCGGCCGGGGCGCCCTCCTTGAGGTCCACCAGGTTTCTCGGGTGTCGACCTTGTGGAAGGCATTCTCTGTGGTTGCACCGCGGTTCTGGAACTCCCTCCTGTTGGAGGTCCATCTGATTACTGTTCTCCCCTCTTTCCGTAGACAGTGTAAGACCTGGCTGTTCTGCCGTGCTTTTCCTGAGGGAGAGGGGGTGGGAGGGGTATGTTGTTTTTTTATATTGTGTTTTAATAGTGTTTTAAATAATATTCTTGTTGTTTAAAAATGTTTTAATATGTTGCTAGCCACCCTGAGATGTTTTTAGCAGGAGGGGGTGGCATACAAATTTTATTATAAATAAATAAATGGAGATCCTGTGAATGTATCTGTCCTCCTGTATCCATCAGTCCAGGGAGGAAAGAACCTCTACAGGGAGGGATAGCATCACGTGTTGTTTGCATGCTATCTGCATTTGCCATGGTAGGAGGAACCTCTGTAGGGCCCTGAGGTGGAAGCGGGCCCAACTCAGAGTGTCCAGGCAAGAAACCATCAGACCTAGGCAGCTGGCTAGACAAAGCAGACTGTCTTTCTTCACAGAGCGAATATGCAGTATAATGGTCCTGATCTTGGTCTCTCGTCAGAGAAATACTCTGTCCATGACAGTGTCTAAGACTACTTCTACTTCGAGGTGATTCAGTCTCTGTGCGGGTTGTGCGAGGCTTTTCTCCCAGCTGATGATGAAGCTGTGAATGTGAAGGCATTTCCTTGTCTGCTGGACTGCCCACTGTGAGTAGGAGGAGGGGGGACGGGCCAGAAGCACACACCCACGCACTTCCAGTCACTCCGAGCGCTCTAGAGTTCTGGTTCTTCCTGTACAGGGAAATGGGCCCATCAGGATAGTGTGTGGAATTATACTGTCTCACGGAGACAAAGTTCCTATCATCACAGGGCGTACAGCGAAGTGGCAGGCCAAAGTGTTTTAGTTCCACAGTTATTATCCAGACACCCACATTCACGTGAGGTGGGAGGCAAGGGAGCACGTAGTGCTCTCAAGTGAAGAGAGGCAGGCAAGGTTCAGGGAACAACAGGAAGGAAGGGAGGAGAGGTGACACTCACAACCGGAGCGGGGAGGAGGAACGAGCGGGACCCCAGGGAGGGGGCCACCCAGGCACTCACCAGCCTCTCGCCTTTCACTCCGTCTTTTGCAAAACTCCAGGGAAGGAATGGATACCAGGACACAGACAAATAGTCACACACTTCTATACAGACTTAACCGTAGATGTATACACAAGCACCAGCACACTCCAAATACAAGCACAAGGAACTTAGCTCAGGAAGGGGGCCAGCTTCTCTCTTCGATTACCAGTGCTGATTGAGTCCCAGTGCCGGCTTTTTATCCATGTAGCTCTGTCTCCTGACGTGCCTGGAGCCTTGTGGTGCACCGCAAGGGCCCCGGGCGTGACCCCACATTCGCTGCTACACCTGGAAGTGCAGGCGCACTGACGTCCTCTGGGCCGGTTGCCGGGGCTACTGATGATGCTGGCGGTGGCAGTGGGGGAATTGTGACTTGTGATGCTGTGGCTGGGGGTGGAGCGGCGCCGGGAGTCCCGAGGCGGTGCGGCCATCTCCCCCTGACACCCACTGACACTTGCTGAATGATTCCGCCCTTACAAGGAGATCACTGAGATAGGGGGATACCTGTATTCCCCTGAGCTGTAGGTTTCCCTACCAGTACTACCAGAAGCTTTTTGCCATGGATCTGCTTGCAAACTGGGCTGAGTGTAGGGCAGCATCGGCTATAATGGAAGCTGCAGGTAACAGTTTTTAAAAACCCTCCTTCTGTTCTTTGGATTGAGCTGAGGCGGGCATGTCCTTGATCCACAAAAAGATAGCCCTAGCAAAATTGGCTGCTGCTTTGCAGGCAGCGGAGGCTGATTCAAAATCTCTTTGAAGAAAGGACTCAGATTCCTTATTGAGAGGATCTTTGGGAGCCCCCTCTCCATCTGTAGACAAGACCGAAGCCTTGGCTAAGTTGGAGACCCCAGCATCTACCTTGGGAAGGACAATTTTTTCCGACTGGTTCAGGCAGCGTCTAGATAAGGAATAAGTTCCTTTTGCTTTTGCGCTCATTCTTTATTTAGTAACTTAAGGTACAAGGGAGGGAAGAGGCAAAAGCGAGAGCTATCTTGTAGCTCAGGTGGCAGGATCAAGTTAGTGTCTTCAGCCAGATTTTCCTCCGACTGGGAAGGAGGAGGCGGAGAGGGTACAGACAGGCCAATACAGGCTGTTAACTGTGAAACCATGGGCTCAAAGAGTTCTGGTTGGAAGATTCAGGCTCCCGTCTTGGAGATTGGGTTCTGAAGCTCTCTATCTGGAATTTCCCCCTCTTCCTTTTCATCCTCTTTAGAGTCGTCTAGATCAGCGGACACAACTGTAACTCCTCTTGCTCTCCCTGTGCAAACCTCTAAAGGGTCTGGAGAGATATCTTTTAGAACCAGGAGAATGGGCTCGAGATTCCACCTGCTCCCCTGCCTGTACCACAGAAGCATTGGAGCTCTCGGGGATGCCCACTGAGCCTCCAAAAAGCTGGGAGATGTTCTAAGCTCCTTTAGTTACCAACTGGTGGTCCAGCCACTGTAAGACCAAGGCATGGGGGGACCTTTTCTTGCTCAGGCAGACATTCTGACCTTGGGTGATGTAGATGCCTATAGCTGGGTGTCTCCTCAGGGGCTTGAGCTGAACATTCATGCCCCCTGCCTGGTCTGGAGCATCCTCTCCTGGACCTACTGGGGCTCTCTGAGTCAGAGAAGGAGCCCTGGCCCCGTCCCTTGTCCCGCTTTCTGTGAGATGTGAGGACAGTGCGGGAAGCTCCATAACGGGAGCAGCCAGAATTTGAGGAGGAGGAGCTGCTAGAAGATGAGGAGTGGCGGTGTCTCTCTGCTTCCTGGTGCGGCAACCATGATGGCTGCGGCATTTGCATGAGTGTCTACAGTGGCGGGAGCTACCTCTCCTTCTCCTACTACTGGGGCTCGAGGCTGAGCTCAGCTGGGAGCAGGACCTCCCACAGATCTGAGACGTACAGTGTGGGGAATGAGGGACCATTTATTTGGGGCTACTCACGACCTCTGCTTGCCGCAGGGTCCTCTTAAGATGGTGTGTGCATTCCTCTGAGGTGGGAACAGGCTACAGTGCCAGTTGCCCTGCGCTCTACTGGGGAACCGTGGGTGGGATCATGGGCCCTAGAGGAAGAAGGGCTAGTCCCTTCATCCCACCGCTCCTTCGAGGTTTTCCGCTGTGGCAAAGATCCCTTGGGGGACTTCTCCCCACTCCCTTCCATGTCCTCAGGGAGGCTGGCACCTGTTGGGTCCTCTCAAGCCTTGTGCTGTCCTCCCTGAAGAGGGGGTGGAGTTCTGAGGTGAGGGGACCTGCTCCTCGGGCCCTACTATCCCCTCTAGGGGAAAAAACTGAGGTAAGGAGCCCCCCAACTACCTAGAAACTGTAGAGGGAATAAAGAAAAAAGCTTTCAAGACCTACTTCTTCCCCCAAAAGGAGGGGAGAATCCCTATCCTAATGCTCTCTCAGTGGAGGCAGGAACAAATAGGGGAGTCAAGCCAGGGTTAGCTCCTCCCCTAGGCTATGCTGCCAACCAAAGACCTGGATCCTGCCTCTAAATTGAGTGGAGGAGCAAAGCCCAGCAAGGACTGCCTGCCTCCACAGGAGAGAGAGAAACTTTATTCTGTATTTACCTTTTGCCTTATAATAGAGAAATCTAAAATAGAAAAAAAACCCAACCAAAACAAGACCATATACAAAATTATAAAATCCAACATATATGAAATACAGAAAATATCTAGTGACACCATCACAAAAAATACCAACTATCAATATTTGTTTGCTAACAGTTTGTGGAGCTGATTAAATATTCTGTGCCTCAGAATCGAAGCAATCTTATCAGTGGATAAAACTGACATTTGAAGAGATAATGTGGAAGGCCTTCCATCTCCCCTAAGCAACAGTGATGTAGTCTTAAATGAAAAGAGGTTTGGTCATAGCGACCCCTAAGGACCATTGACTCCATAATTTGAAACTGCAGTTGTACAAATCTCTTACAGAGAGATGAATGCACAAGCTCATCCAAATATGGTTAAAAATGGCTAGTTTTAACTCTAGAAAGCCAGGACGAAAACTAAGACTTGTGGATCTCTGCCAAATCCTCTTGATGAGCAATGTCTAGCACCCTCTCTTTTTTTATGTCATTACAGGGATTGAGTGGTTTAGTTAGTAATTTAGGGTGGTGACTAACCAACGTGCAGTGCAGTAGGAGGTTTTTAACAGTTTGACCCCAATAGGATGAAGAACCTATTGGGGGGGATCATCAAGATAAGATAAACAGAGTCAAGGAAGATGAATAAAAAACATTTCATTAAATTTGAACTAATATTTGAGCAATTGTATACATGCCGTTTTTTCTCACAGCTATTTGTTCAACCTCAGCCTGTAAAAGGGCTCAAGGGTAGATCTGAGGAGAAACAATAAGGACCTTAAAAATAGTTTTGGACACGATCTAGACTACTGGCATTACCTCTACACAAAATCTCCTAAACTTAATCAGTTGGGGTATAGATTTGGCATTTAAAAATTTAACAGCTGCTCAGAGTCTACTGCCTCCAAAAACAGGGGTAAATTTAGATACTCCATGGGTAGATTTAGTAGCTATTAATTTATGGTCTCAAAAGGGAAACTGTTCATATCCCAAGATAACAAGGAAGATCCTTTCCCAAATACCACAGCCTTGGTTTTCTCATAGTTGATAGCCAAATACAGGTATGAATGACAGGAATGTTATGAAGAGATGCTACTGAAGATCTAAGGCCCTGTGGTGGAGAGCAAAAAGCTAGCTAGTAAGTTAATACAGGCAACAATCCATTTAGATATTCTTTGTGAGGAAATATACTTTTACCTGGTATGATACCAAAAAAGGCATCATCTGAATGAATTTCCTTGATTCTACATGGGTGAGACCATATAAGACAGGGAGGGGAGGCTACCATGCCTTGGGTAGCCTTACCCCTCCATGTGCAAGCGAGCCATGAGATTGTGTGCCCAGGACCTGCCAGATGTTCCCTCCACCCTGGGGCAGAGTGAGCAGCTGGCTGCTCCGCGATGTGTCCTCGGAAATTCCAAGGATATGTCGTGCAGTAGCCTTAGCCCATATGGGAAAACGCTGCTCAGGGTGGGGCAACCCGTGTGACCAGGCCCCTTCTACCCGCTGTGTGGTAAGCTCTGTAGTGGGGCTGTGAGCAACGGGCACTGGTGCCTGTCATGCATGGCCACATCATGGCCAGGGGCAGGCTTTAGGTCTGGCATGGGGAGGGAGGTGGGGCAGGGCCAAGCATTGTGGCTGGAGCCATGGCAGCTCTGACAGGGGCTGGCCTACACAGCTTCCCTACAACTGGCCAGCTCCCCCACATGTTTCACTGTGTGGTGGCAGCAATTACTCATTATGGGGCCGCATGGGGATCTGGCTGCTGCCATTCCTATATCTCTTGAGTTACATAAAAAATAGAGATGACTTTAGCTAGATAAGAGGAGTCCTGTCTAAGGTATGTAATACCAAATAAGGAGAGGCCCAAAGTGTCACTAACACACTGACTTGCCTTGCTAAAAGTTAAAAGCAACTAAAAATGCAGCATTAATGTAAAGATAGAACAGTGAACAAAATGCCAAAGGCTCAAAGGGTGGAGTCATGAGTTTCACTAGATTAGATTCAAGTCTCAAGCTGGATTGATTTAGGCTGAGGTGGATATGTCAGTGTTAAACTCTAATACTGGATTGGAGAAGGACCATTTCTCCACCTTCAGAGAGATATTTTTCTGAGATAGCTGCAAAGTGGAAGGGACAGACAGGTCCCGAAGCAGACAAGACATAGGGCTAGGCCCAGAGAGCAAATTTAAGTCATTTATATCTATAAAGTTTTTGAGTTGAAGATTTCCTTGCATTATTTATGATGTCCATTACAGGTTGATGTACATTGGGAATGCTTTGATTTATGGCTCAACCATGCTGTTAAGTGCAATTCTTGACTGTTTGAGTCAAATGTTTTGCTGTTACCTTTTAGCAGGTTAGAAAAGAGATTTTGTTAGTGTGAAGCTCTAGGAGCTTGGAAAACCAATATTGACGTGGCCCTACTGCTAACAAAATCAGCAAAAAATTGTCTTCTATACTATCTTTTAGGTTAGAGTAATTAGAGGGAAGCCATAATGGAAATGAAAATCCCATGGGATGAGGAAAACATCGGCAATTAAGTGTAGCTATAACCTTCCTCTGCTG
The DNA here is from genome assembly GCA_003113815.1 of Sphenodon punctatus. Lineage (NCBI taxonomy): Eukaryota > Metazoa > Chordata > Lepidosauria > Sphenodontia > Sphenodontidae > Sphenodon > Sphenodon punctatus. The sequence continues at coordinate 3,315,435 of QEPC01001547.1, forward strand.
CAAAATAGCAATCTCTTTGCATTTATTTATTTTTTAAAAAAAATTTGTAGCAAAGTGGCCTACATCTGGCAGCTCCCATGTCTGGAATATCTTTTCCACTATGTCATTCCTGACACCCACATGTGGTAATCAAGGGATGTTCTGCTGAACCAATCCACAAGGATGTTCTGCATGCCAGAATATGGGATCTATAGAGGTTCAGCATGACTGAGACCCATTCACTCCAGCCAGGTCCTGCAGGCGGGTCACCAACACCTCATAATTCACTGTCAAAAGCCACCAAAATAGTATATTTAATTTAATTTAATTTATTTTTATGTATTTAATTCACTTGTATCCTGCCCCATTCTGCCTAGGGCAGCTCACAACAATTAAATACTCAATTTATACAGTAAAAATATATTAAAAAAACACCATTAAAAATCTAATCAACTGACCAGCATGTGCAAAAATACTTTACAACCCCCCCACCCCCAATCCCTAAACCTCTCCAGTACCATCCCCTTCACCATGCACCCCACTGGCGGAAGACCCACTTTTTACACCAAGGCCGAAAGACAAGGAGCGTCGGGCTGAGGTGAACACCCACCAGGAGAAAGTTCCAAAGTGCTGGTGCGGCCGCCGAGAATGCCCGCCTGTCAGTCCCCATTCGACAATAGTCAGGAACTTCCAGGAGGGCACACCCCAATGACCGTTGGAGCTGCCCAGAAAGTGAAGCAATTCCTCAGATAGCTAGGACCCAGGTCATTAAGGGCTTTATAGGTCAAAACCAGCACCTTGAATTGGGCACGGAAGACTATAGGCAGCCAGTGCAGAGCTTGGGGCACAGTTGTAAAATGCTCCCAGTAGCCCGCCCCCCTAAGCAGATGGGGTGCCGCATTCTGCACTTGCTGCAGCAATCACCCCAGGGAGAGGACATTACAGTAATCCAGTCTCGAGGTGATGAATGCATGGATGACGGAGTCTGAAACATAAGGACGGAGCAGCCTCACCAGATATAACTGGCCAAAGGGACTCCTGGCCACAACCGACACCCGAACATCCAGACGCGACTGTGAGTCCAGGAATACCCCCAGGCTCTGCACACAAGGTGCAAGCACTGGACGAACCCCGCCAATGATGGGGGATTCCCCATCACACAGACTACCGATCCCACCAACGACCATCACCGCTGTCTTGTCGGGATTCAATTTCAACTCGCTAGTCCTAATCCAGTTCCCCATCACCTCCAGGCACAAGGAAAGCACTGAGACTGCAGGACCTGGGTTGGGTGAAAAGGAAAGAGGCAGCTGAGTATCTCAGCATATTTATGACATTGTACTCCCCACGCACAACCTTCCCCAGCAGCTGCATATACACATTGAACCAAACGAGGGGACAGAATGGAACCCTGCGGGACCCCACATGGTAGACTCCTGGGGGAAGAAGTACCTTCCCCCAGAACTACCTGTTGAGATCTCTCTTCTAGAAAGGAATGGAACCACTGAGAAACCATCCCATCCACTCCAGCCAGGTCCTGCAGGCGGGTCACCAACACCTCATGATTCACTGTGTCAAAAGCCACCAAAAGACTGAACAGAACCAGGAGGGTTGGATGCCCCATGTCTAGCTCTACTTGCAGGTCATCGACCAAGGCCACGAGTGCAGTCTCAGTGCTTTAACCCAGGTGAAACCCGGACTACGAGGGGTTCAAGAAACTGATGCGGCCTAAATGTGTCTGCAACTGACAGGCCACCACCTGTTCGATAACCTTCCCTAAAAAGAAAGGTAAGAGACAGGCTGGTAACTTGTCGAAGAACCAACATCAAGAGATGGTTTCTTGAGCAGTGGCTGGACCACTGCCTCCTTAAGCGAGTCCGGCACCCTTCCCTCCCCAAGGAAGGTGCTTATAACCCCAGCCAGCACTGGCTTCACTAGCTCCCTGCTGGCCTTAACCAGCCAGAACAGGCAAGGGTCCTGACAGATCCAAGCACATCCCCCACCTCAGCGGGCATCACCAGTTGAAATTGATCCCACAAATATGGACCAGACAGGGCATTCCTAACTTCCTGGCTCGAAGTCGTGTTCGATGTCAGTGATTTTATCTGCAAAGTACACTACAAACATGTCACACTGGCCCTGGAAGACTCCAGGTCCAGGCGGAGAGAGGATGGACTAACCAGACCCCTCACCACCTGGAAAAGCTCCACTGGACACGATTTTGCAGGTACTATGATGGTAGCAAAGAATTTTGTCTTTGTTTCCTGCACAGCTACAACATAGCGTTTTGACCACATCCTATGTTGCAATCGGTCGTCTTCATCACGAGCATGGCGCCACCGCCATTCTAACCACCTCACTTTGCGTTTCAGCGGTCAGAGAGCATTCGTAAACCACAGAGCCCTCCATTAGCACCTGAAGTGTGCTCAGTTCCATGCATGTCTAGTTCTGCCCTTTTGGTGAAATCATCATTCTTCTTGAGCAGAAAGAGAACCAGGTGGAGTGAGGCACAGACTGAGCAGAGAGCTTGGCTAGTGTATTGACAGGTAAGCCTGCTTGACATTCGTAAACCACAGAGCCCTCCATTAGCACCTGAAGTGTGCTCAGTTCCATGCATGTCTAGTTCTGCCCTTTTGGTGAAATCATCATTCTTCTTGAGCAGAAAGAGAACCAGGTGGAGTGAGGCACAGACTGAGCAGAGAGCTTGACTAGTGTATTGACAGGTAAGCCTGCTTGATATTCCCGTTGTTATATTGTTTCTTATATTGTCAGTATTTGCTAGGGCTAGTTAACTTTGAATTAAAATAGCTGTAAGCATAACGCAGCTAAATACTAGCTGGGAGTTGCAGAGTGTGAGGTTCAGTGACTCAAAGTTTACCTTCACAACAAACTGATAAGTTAGTGTAGGTTTCTAGAAGACAGGGACCAATAAGGATATAATGCTAGCATAGTGCAATCCTTTAACATATTCCAGGGAAAATACTGTAAACCCAGTGTAGGTCTCCAAAAAACTCAGGGAAAATAAGTAGAAAAATAAAGTTACTTTATTTTATTAAGTTAAGAAAATAAAGTGAAAATAAAAGAAAACAAAAAACAAGCAACAAACTGGGCTAGCATACCTATCTAAAACCAGGACCTTGCCTCAGGTTGTTCAAGGGAAGGCTTTTGCAGTGACTCAGCTCATTATTGTGGCTGATAGCTTTAACAGTCGTTAACAACTGTGTGGGTGTCCTATTTTAGATCAAAGGGGTTGCTTGATCCCTTAATAAACAATAGGCTATAGGCAGGATTGAGGCCTAGCCACTAGTATAAATTCGGCTCTCCTCTGTGAGAGTCCCTTCTTGAGCAGTGAGTGCCCCAGGTGGAGTGAGGCGCAGGCAGAGAACGCAGAGAGTTTGTCTACTGGGAGAGTTTGGTTACAGGGAGCAGCAGCTCAGGGCATAGGCTCAAGGCTATAATAAGCCCAAGGGCACCACACCCGAGAAGCTAATTCTATCATAACAACAACAACAACAACAAAGTTAGAGTCAGAAGTGCCCCAACCTATATAACACTAAGTTTAAACCTACTTAAGGGAAAGGTAAATAGGGAGATGCAGGTAGAAGTCCAGCAGCATGGTGGGGACTATCTGTATCATTATCTTTCTCTTGGGAAGAAGTTGTAAGTGTGCAGTCCTTTAACAAACCAACGCTCCTGGCTCTCAGAGAAAGAGTGTAGTCTCGAAGATAGAATGTCTGAGCTGGAGGAGCTGAGGCAGACAGATCATTATCTAGGAGACCTTAAGGCACATAGTAGAGTAGTCCCACTTCTGCTCTTGCAGCCCCTGTACTGTGTTGGAGGACAGATGGTCTTGGGGAAGGAAGGCATCACGTTGCTATGGTGGGAAATGATCCCGTAGCTAGGACCTGTAGTCTGGTGCAATACCTCTGATTTCAGCAAGTACGTACAATGAAAAAAAAATATGCACACAGTACATTCAGCTGCAAGGAACGTCGATACCAAATGGTAGCCCCCGGAGGATTCAAACCTAGTGCTGTGCTTTCTGCTGCTTCTCCTTCCTTTCTTCGATCATCCTGTGTTTCTGCTTCATTAAGGAACTTTTAGAATTTCCAAAGCCTCCAAGGTCACCATATTTGGTCTGGTAGGCTTTTGAAACCTGGGGAAACTGCTCTCTCTCCTTCGCACACATCTGAGCGGCATATTTTTCTCTCTGCATTATCTTAATGATTTCCTAGTCAACTTTGTAATCCCTCTTCCACTGAAGCTCCACTTTATAGATGCATGGGAAGTTGGCTTCCCAGCACTCAGTCAGGTCTGGCACGCGGTGGTACGTTCGGTGATAGTAGTAGTTTGTCTGTTGCGCACAGATTTCCACCTGAGTGCTCTCGGCTACTTTCCTATCCTCTATATTAGGATACTCTAATTCCCTTGAAGGTGAGGAGCTGGGCGCAGCATGGGGGAAGCTGGCTGCACATTTGTTGCCCTACCCAAACCCACTGTCCAGACAGGAGGCTGGGCTCGATGGGCCATTGGTCTGACCCAGTAGGGTCAGATCAATGTTCTCATGTTCTTATCTGGGTTTCTGTGGGGTATTTGTTGGTGCAAACACCGGCACCGGAGCCGGCTCAGAGGCTCGCAGGAGTGCTTTTTTAAGGTGACCCTGACAAAGGAGGGGCAGGCAAATCAACCGTTGAGATGATTGATGGAGGTGTGGTTGAAGAAGGCCTCTGCAATGAAAGAAACATGTCTGCATCCCTTTCAAGCCCACACTGAGTGTGAATGAGATGTAGTTGCACCTGACAATCCTTCAGGGCCCTCTGAGATAGGGCACAAGCAGTAGTTTGCCTTATTGTGGGGTTCTCCTAGGTAAGCTAAGCACTGTCATGTTGATACATTGCAGAAAAAGTCATGGAAACATTTAAAACTGCCCTTTTTGGATGCCATTAACAAACATGCTTCTTGGGGAGCCTAATTGACTATATGTTCTACTTCTAACTATTTTTAAAAAATAAAACAGCTAGTTAACTAGCTATAATGCTAGCTATGAAAATTATTTTTCTAAATAAGGAAAAGAGTGAATCCACCACCAATGAATCTCTGCAGCAGCTTGGATAGCAGTTGAAGGAACTGAGGAGAGACGTGTTACCCCACCTCTTAGATACTTTCTCCTCAGTTTGCCAAAAGGCTTGTGCTGAGAAGTGCAGGCGAGCCGGTGGGCGGAGCCAGGGCAACGGTGGGCGGAGTCAGGGCATAACCCAGCAGCAAGGAGTTCCCAGGGTTAACATCGGATGGAAGAAAACACAGTCTACATGCACATCAAGCTTAAAATAAATAATGTATAAACCCCAAACACAGGGAAACACAGAAAACAATGGCAAAACACTGGCACAACACAGCAGCAAGGAGTTCCCAGGGTTAACATCGGATGGAAGAAAACACAGTCTAACATGCACATCAAGCTTAAAATAAATAATGTATAAACCCCAAACACAGGGAAATACAGAAAACACTGGCAAAACACAGGGGTGGTGGTGGAGGGGAGTGGAGGAGGTCGGGTACAGGGTGGGGGAGGGAGGGATCAGTCAGTTTTACCTGTTGAGTCTGACTGCTCCTTCCTTCTCCTTCAGTGCCCGGCGGTGGTCCTAGGCGTAGGCAGCGGGAGCGGCAGCGGGAACTGGCGCAGAGACTGAGGCTCTCTCTCGGGGGACTGACTGAGGCAGGGAGGAAGCGCGCATGCGCGCTTCCTCTCTTCTCAGTCCCCCGAGTCAAGCTATCTCGCCAAGGTGGTCAGCGTGACCGCCCTGGCGAGCTCTTCCATTGTACCCATTGAGCGCAATGGAAAGGCTTTGCCCCTCCCTCTACAGCACGTCCCATGTGTGCTGTGGACGGAGGAGTTCAGCCACCCAAATTGCGTTTTCCATAGGAAAACGCTTTGGGCGGCTGAGCAGCTGAGCCTTTTTGTGCCTTCGGGGACCCACTCCCAGCATGGGTGGGTCCCCGAAGGGAGAAGAACACAGTGACAGCTACAGAAGCCTCTGCAGCAGCTCAGAGTCTCCTGTAGCTGTCATAAGCAGCAGCGGTGTTTTTTTAAAACAGTTTCAGCGCCGGTGGCCCCTGCGGTGCTTTGGGGGGGCACTGCCCTGAACACCCTGCAGGGGGAGCAGTCGCTGATCTTGACCATGGCCATCGACACATTTGCACCCAGGTGTCCACTTCCACTGCTGCGACAGCACAGATCGCAGTGGTATACTGAGGCAGCGGAAGGGTAGGCAGTTAGAGCACCATGATATACTAAGGCAGCGGAAGGGTAGTCAGTTAGAGCACAGGTGGTGCTCAACTTGAGCTGAAGCCTACCAATAGTGTCAGAGATAATTTTTGAAGGACTATGCTGTGGCTGTGATGACAGTGAAGAAGGTGTTCTTCTCTGCTATCACAGCATCTGAAAAGTCTACTACTACTTATAATAATTTCTATAGCGCTACTAGTCGTATGCAGCGCTGTACAGATACACACAACATAAAGACAGTCCCTGCGCCATAGAACTTACAATGTAATCAAGACACAAAGACATAGACAACTACAAATAAGAATGTTCCTATGAACAATGGACTACAGGATACAGGTATTCATTAAGTTTATTTATTTCAGTTAAAATGGTTGAAATCAACAAATCTATAATATGGATAGGAACTGGGTTCATGATTTAAAAGGTCTCTCAAAGAAGTGGGCGTTTAAGCAGGACTTGAATATGGACAGGGAGGCGGCCTAATTTGCCACCTCAGGAAGTGTGTTTCAAGCATACAGTGCAGCAAGGTGGAAAGCGCGGAGTCGGGAGTTGGCGATGGAGGAGAAGGACACAGATAAGAACATCTTGCATGATGAACGGAGGTCACGAGTATGGGTATAGGGGGAGATGAGAGGAGAGGTACCGAGAGGCATAGTCTCATCCAGCAGAACTGTTCCAGGTGGTGAGGGGTCTGATTAATAAGTTCTGACTAATGCCTCTGCAAGTAATTATAATAATATACCGCCCGCTGTGATATTTTTAATTACTTTCCACACAAAACTGGTTGTTTTCACAATAACTTAGGTGCTGCCATGTTCAATGCTGTGTCAGAGTTTGGTGTTATGGAAGCTCAGTCTTGTCACGTTTGGATCGATTTCAGTCGGTATCATCCACCAATGCGGAGGATATGCTTGGAGTGACGTGGGTGACCAGTTTTGAATTAGATTCTTGCCTGTGTTGGCTGGTGACAGCCAGTCGGGAGACATTGGGGTAATTGGTGGCCGGGGTTGTCAATGCCTCCCTTTGGGAGGGTAAGGTGCCTGATGCCAGGGCTGGCCCCAGGCATGTGCCACATGTGCGGCCGCACATGGCCCCGCCACCAGCTGGGGCTCCGCACTTGCCTGGCTGGGCAGTAGGCTGCAGCCAGCTTCTCCCCCAGAAAGTGATTCTTCCTCCCCTCCCTGGCTCCAGACCCCATCCCTCACCTGCCTCTGCCTTCTAGTAGTGCAGCGGCAGCAGCAGCAGCAGCAGCGGGGACACTGGATCAGGCTGGGAGATAAGGCTGTTTACAAACAGCTCCTCCCCACGTGCTGATCAGAAGGTTGCTACCTTGTAAAGAAGGTTCTTCGAGATGGCTCCCAACATTCTCACAACTGGGTTGTGCGCGCTCACCCTGTTCAAATAATAGACCACATGATGGTCTTGAGCTCCTCTGGTATAAAAAGAACCCTCCCCCTCTGAATGACAGTTCCTTTCAACCCTTTCTAGAAATATAAGAAAAGAATTCCATGCAGGGCTGGAAGGGTGGGTGTTGTGAGAATGTTCGGAGCCATCTCAAAGAACCTTGTTTGCAAGGTAGCAACCTTCTGTTCTTCTTCGAGTGGCTCCTCACATGATATTTTTACATGGCTCCCCCGGGTGGGGAGTCCATGGGCGCTCCAGTGCATGGATGGGGCATGCACACAGCTGCACACACATCCCCACTCACCCACTACTCATCCACACCCACATAGTAACCACCATTTCCCCCGGTTGCTCCGTGTGTGGGGATGAGTGGGGGGGTGAGTGGGGATGCGTGTTAGGCGAGCACGCACGCACCCCCACTCACCATGGGCGCACCACGTCATTCACATTTGGCAAATGACTACATTTTAACTACATACAAGCTTTTATTTTTAGCGCTGTAAACTGGCAAATTAGTCAGGAAGGGTTTCCATTTGAATCTCTCTTTTTTAGATTGCCATAACAGAATCTATATCTATACATCCCAATACGAGGCAAAACAGGTAGAAATCATGAAGAAATGCTGCCTCACCACTTTTGGCAAAGCAGGATTTGTTGCCCTTGCACAGAGTGGATGAAAAGACGCTGGAGGGAGTTGAGTGGGGTTGGCTCACTCCTGCAGATTCAGTTTCCTGCCAGAACGCTTTGTGCTTGTCCAAACAATGAGAACAAGAAAATCAATTTATAGCCTCACCTTGCCTGTAATCACAGTTGGGACCTTAGACAGGCAAGGGAATAGTCCAAGGGTGGTCCGGGTGGCTTTGGCCAGCTGAAGGACATTTCTGGCAATGAACCAGAAGAGTTTCAGTAGCGGCTCTGGGTGCATGTAAGACAAAATTACTGGATACTGAAGGACTGGCTGTAAGGTCGAAACAAAGAGATTGCAGTCCATTTTAAATCCACAATCTGTGCCTTGTCTTTTTTTCTGCCTCAGGGGTAACAAAAGATCTTCATGAGATAATCTGACAGATGTTAATGTTGCCTACTTCTCTGAAATAAACATTTTAAAACAAACATGAATTACACTGCATACTAACCATAGTCAGGGTTCATACTTCTGTATATCCCTCACTTTGAATACATCTTAGATGCTCTGTGTTATGCTAGTAGGAGCTCTATGATAATCCTAACGAAAGAAACTCACAGAATACACTGCTCATCTAGCATGTCCAAACCATTTCATTGGGCCATAAAATTCCTTTGTCTTGGTGCGGTAGTCTCTCTCCTTGTCAGTATGTCTTATAAGACTAAGATGTATAATATGTATCAGCCTAGAACTATGACCTATCATGCATTGTCTGCTAAATTCTTTTTTTCCTTTCCTGCCATTCCTTAGTTATACTGGAGCTGAATGAGTGGATGTATTATCTATGCGTATGTGTGTCTGTCATCCTGAGTATGTCTCTTTCTGTCCTTGACTTACTTTTCTTTTTTTCTTTCTTCCAATTTCTTTTTCTCTTTTTTCAATGTCTTAGTATCTGCCAGACCTTCTCTGTTCAACAGTATTCTTTTATTCCTAAAACACTCGTAATGCTATTCACTCAGTACGTATTTGTACAGAAGGAATACATACAGAGTACTTACCACTGTGTAAAGTGATGTGCTCCCTGAGATTTTCTCTACATACTGGATGCACTGTTGTCCTTCACTTATGTTAACAAATAAAAAGAAATATTTCTACTTTCCTTTTGAATTCTTGAAATAAGTTTGAGCAATTATCAATTTCACTGAATGTTTGTCTTGTCAAGTTCAAAATCAACAATAAAAAAGGGTTAGGGAGATAACTGCACAGAGCCAGACATCAACGTGAAATCATGTGCTAGGTGCTTTAGGAATTGTCACAGAGAATAGGTTATTAAGTAGAAACCAGAAAATCTACCTAACTTGCCAGCATGTAAGTTAAGATACCTGGAGTGCACGTCAGATACATGCTGTGGTTTCTTCATTTTGTGTTTTATAGCCAAGCAAATTTCTATTCCCTTGATTTCTTACTCCACCTTATCCTTATCCTTTCTTATTCAGTGGGTGCACAAAAGGAGAACACATGCGAGTCTAGATTTCAACCTACAGTTTCTTTGTGTTACAATATTGCTCATGTTATTCATTCAAAACACCAGCTCACTGTCACAACTCAAAATGGGTAATGTAGGAGACTTAAACAAAACCAACCAGAAGACGGGCTTTCCCCATAGCTGTTCCTTGACCCAGTACTTGCACATGGCAAGTGGGGAAACACACTTCAATAAAACATGCTTTTAATGTTGTTTTTCTATAATAAGTTATATTATTAAAGTTTCAGAACTCCCGCAGAATATTTCTATTCCTTAAAATGATCCTTAAAAGTTGATTAATTTCACGTACGAAACTTTACTATATATTGAGTGCAAGAACACAAGCCTAAATACGTTCTCTTTTCACTGAAAGCCAATTAATTTCACTGTGTGTGCGTGTGTAAAAATACCTGTTGCCATGAACATGTGAAGCACAAAAGGCAAAGCTGTAGTGGAGCAAGGTTGGGTCAATGACAGCACCATTTTCTGAATGTTCCATCAATTCATTAAGATAGCAGAGATGGCGGTGACAGCCTCTCACACCATAACGAGCACAATATTCATCTAACACGAAGACTTGGCCTGGGCTAAACCAGCCCTGTAAGAGAGAGGAGGGGAAAAAAATTAATCTTGATTGCTCTTTTAATTACTCGGTTTTCAAATAAGACCCACAGAGAAGCACTAAAAGAAAATAGTATTTTTGTATGTATTACATACACTTCCCACACTATGATATTTTACAATGGAGTTGAGTCTAACAGCAATGGAAATGTATTAGAGTAGCCAAAACGAAAGCTCTCCTGGTAACTAAAATACAATGAATAAAATAAATAACTATCTAGACTAAAGAAAATAATTAATGATAAGGTACATTTTTTGGAGCAATTGATAACATTGCTTCTTTAGAAGGATGGTTATTATATTAACCTAACCTTCTGAGAGCATATCATGCTGACACCTGGATCCAAATAAGATGGGCTCTACGTGGCAAACTGACCCCTAGATTTTTTAACATCTAAGGGAGTCAGACAGGGTTACATACTTTTCCCGATCTTCATGAATGACATAATAGGGGACATGCTGAACGAAGATTTCCATCCTCCTCACTTCCTATCAACTATGGTCCCTATATTGATGTTTGTCGATGAAACGGCAATAATCTCAAGAACGCCTCTTGTTTTAGAGAGCCTTGTCTAAATTTGACTAACTTTGTGTCCAGAATAAACTACATATTAACTATGGCAAAACTAAAATCGAGGTGTTGGGTAGGGGAATGAAGAAACACTATTGTAGGATGGGCCAAGGCAAGATAGAGAGGGTAAGGCATTATAAATACCTAGGTCTTTTTTTTTTTTCCGGCTGCCCTATCTTGGAAATGTCATCTTCGGTGGGCAAAGAATAAAACCACTCAGTCTATAGGAGTAATTAACAAATTGTATGCCTCAGTGGCAGGGAGATCAATAAAAGCTCCTCTTAGGGCATATGATGCCAAGGTAAACTCCCAGTTTTTATATGGGGTGTAAGTCTGGTGATGGAAGTCAGATTGAAGTTTAGGGAGGTGGGTTTTCATTTTTTCTGGTGCCCCACCATTTTATAGTGTTGTTTTGTATTGCTGTTTATTTATTTCATTTTGTATTATTGTATTTTGTATTTTAAAATTTTTATAGAGGTTATTTTCAGATGTTACAAGATCATGCTCAACCACAGTGAACCACGGTCAATCCCGCGGTGGGGCCAAAGCACCCTGAACGTCTGTTTCGCAGGTGCCAGATGTTCACCATGGTCAATACCCACATGGGGTCAAAATCAACCACGTTTCTGGAGCTCCCCCCCGGACCATCTCCGAAAGTGTGGTCAAAGAGATTCCTGATGGGAACCAACAAAAAGTAACGTCTGGCTGGCAACCACCGGCTGGAATCAAAGGAAATTATTCCCAGCCAGGGACACAGCACGCAGCATCGCTGCCAGGCAACCAGCAACAACACAGGCTGTGGAGGGAGATTTAAAGGGCACACAGCAGCAGCCGGGACGAGTCGCCCCTGCGTCTTCCAGGTGCTTTCACCACGGCCTGGCCCGGGATCAGCGTAATGTCTGTTGCGCTGCCCCGGGCTGTGATCTGGCGGCCCGATTCCCTGCCGTGGTCCCGGTCTCGTCACATCTGGTCGGGGCTTTTTTTTACCACGGNGCCCCGGGCTGTGATCTGGCAGCCCGATTCCCTGCCGTGGTCCCGGTCTCGTCACATCTGGTCGGGGCTTTTTTTGACCATGGGGGGTGGTTGTTCGGTTCACCCCCACCGGGAATCCACTGTGGTGAATCGGGACCGCGTAACGTTTGAAATCACCCATTGTTAGCCATCCGAAGCTGCAATTGCAGGAGAGTGCAGGATACAAGTTTATAAATAAATAAATAAATAAAATAATGCAGTTGAAATACCCCAAAAGTCTTCCTGAGACTAAAACAGGACAAGAGGCAATTTCTATGAAGATCCAGATCAGATCATCATCATTTTGGATCAAAATATTGTCATTCTCCCCACTTAGATTTCCTAAAATGTGCCTTCTAGAAGATGATGCTCTAACTCCATCTAGTAAATCACCTTGGTTGAGTTTTATTATGAACATCCTCAATCATATGGGACTAGGATACTATATGACAGATATGAGATTACTTTCGCAATTTGACAAATCTCAGATGTGTCAGAGAACACGGGATATTGCTCGTCAAATCGACCTGGCAACTGTGCGCTCCTCCTCCTCCCTTGTATAGTCTATGGGTAGGAGAACAGGGGCTAGAAAAATATCTGAGGCTAGATTTTAAAAAGCCAACGTGCATGGCCTTAACCGGCCTGAGGTTAGAACAAATGTGGTCAGCAATCACTGAGGGGTGTAGGTTAGGTATTCCCAAACTTGAAGGTAAGTATCCTTGTTATAAAGAACTTCTGGAAGATATGGTCCATTATGTTCTTGTTTGTCCCATAAATGATGACATTAGAAAGTGTTCGATTTTGCTCTTACCTAACTTTTTGGCTACCTTCTCAAATTATGAAAAAATCTGGATATTTCAGCAAACGAATGAGTCTTTTTTGTCTCGGTTAGCTTCCTTCGCTTTGCAAGGTAGTTGTTTATTTTATTCATTATATTTGCGACATAGATTTACGTCAAGTTGTGACACTACTGTTTGATTTGTGTTCTATGTATATATTCTATGTTCTTATTTTATGTAAAACTATTTATTTATTCTTTTGGATCAAGGATGAAGCTAACATCCTACTAAAACTGAGCTGAAAAACCAATATTTTTGTATGTATTACATACGCATCCCACACTATGATATTTTACAATGGAGTTAAGTCTAACAGTAGTAGAAATATATTAGAATAGCCCCCCCCAAAAAAATGTTCTCCTGGTAACTAAAATATAATGAATAAAATAAACAACTACCTAGACTAAAGAAATTAATTAACGATAAGGTAAAAACCTTTGAGCAATTGATAACATTGGTTATTTAAAAGGATGGTTAAAACACAAGTCCAGATGGTCAGTGCTTAACAGCAGCATACTTAATCTGAAAGAACTGTACTTTATTAGTATTTATATAGCACCAGCTATATTAACATGCTTGTGCCCAACCTTTTCACGATGTACAGTGCTGTATTTATTCAAGACCAATGCAACTAGGGAGTTTATTGGATTATTCATTTGAGTAATATGAGCAGGGCTTGACTCTATCTAGAACAGATGTGCTAATGAATTACTGCACTTCATCCATGCTCAGCTAGTCTGTTTGTAAATGGGCTTGAGATGCTCTACTCAGAAGAGTACAACATGGAGACAATTGGCTGTGTCTGATGTAAGAGGAAAACTGTTTCATTAAGAAATCTGATCCCAGATTCAGGAAAAAAATATTTAAAATATGCACTAGCCTCACCAATATGCAATTTAGCTAAAGGCAAAACAGTTATGTCCAGAATAAATTTGGTCCTCTGTTGCCAATCTTCCTCTCAAATCTAATTTATGACTTTTTTCTGAGGAACCCTTCATAGTTGTAAAATGCAGCATGGTAATGTGTTTACAACCCGATCCAGAACTCACCGAGGCAATTAGGAGCACTTTCAATGGCTTCAAGACCTTTGGATCAGGTCCTTTATATTTTGGTGGCATGAAACCACGCAAACCCTCATTATTTAAAAAATATTGTTAAGTATGAGAAAACCAATAAAAACTTTGCAGGAGAGAGAATCTATTATTCCACTAAAAGGAATAAGAAACAAAGAAGTTTATAAACTGAATCAATGTGTTGAAATGCATGCACAATTAAAAGGAAGCCCAACTCATCAGTATGTTTTCTTGAACATTAACAAGTGTTATTGCTATATATTGTTAAGAGTATTTTATGATTTCTTTATTTACAATATTCCTATTCTACCTTTCAATTCAATTCAATTCCAATTGTATTCAGGGTGACCGTTGGTCATTGCTTTAAGTAGAGCACAATATATTTTACATTAATAACATAAACTGCAAAAACATAAGGCTGAGTAAAGTACCTAGAATGTAATTCTACCTTTGTTATATGTCACTTTTTCCTACATACATAAAGCCATAAATAATTGGTATTGCTGAATGTGAGAAAGTAGCTATATAAGAAACAAATCTCATTTACTTGTCAAAATCAGACAAATGAAAAAAATCTACCCAGTATCATTTCATGAATCAGGTTTTACATAACATATTCATACCATGCATTCAAATACCACACAAATACACATAGCTATATACACAATTATATGCTATAAATTGTTAGCTAACCAGACATTTTTATGACTACACCTACTGTTTATTTGGGTTTACAATTAAAGATCTTTAGTAGTGCTAATAGTTTTAATGAAATAAGATATTTAATTCTAACTGTTTATAATTAGTATTGTTTAGTTTTTTGAGGGAAGCTGTATGTATGATTAATTTTATTTTAATTTACTGAAATTTAAAGATACTTATTTCTAAAAAATATTTCAGTATATGCAGACTGAAAAGATTCAGTACAGAACTGCTTCAGATAATGCTACGATATATTCACATAAAAAAACCCCATGTCAACCTCAGAATTTGCCTAAGAAGAGAAAGATGCTATTTGTTGTAATTTTTCTTTTTGCCTTCTTTGTTGAAAAAATCCCGCAATATTTTGTGTTCTATTAAAAAATAAAATAAAATAGGCCACCAAGAAAAGCCTCCTGTTCACTGCAGTTAGTAGAGTGCCGCATCTTCCATATAAAGTCTTTTAAAAGTTGTGATTTCAGGTTATGTTAAGTGTCCTTCCATCTTACTTTTATGAAAAAAATGTTTTTTATTCTGATGCACCATTAGAAAGCTGACCACTTTCTATCTGAGCACTGATTAATTTGTACAGCTCTACCTTCAGGCCTTTCTTTTCATTCAGTGCACATTCCACAGATGCAAAATTAGTCCTCCACGGGTTGGTTTTTTGTTGTTGTGAGTATTTGAACGTGTACTAAAAATATAAAGCTATTCACAGATTATCTGTGCTACCTTTTCTTGATTATTAAAATGGAAGTGGAAGTAAGATTATTTTTGAAATGGCAGATTTTGATTCTTAGAATAAATGAGCCCAACTCCAGGGAAATCACTGGGAGTAGTGATCTCCCAAGATAGTAACAAGTTAACGAGCGTGATGCTGATCTCGTTTACACCAGTTTTAACTTGGTGTAACACAATTAACTTTCATAGAGTTGGTCTTCATGTCTGCTGTTTTTATTTATGACAGAATCAGGCCAAATGTAAAGGATTAGTTATTTAAAAACAAAAAATAAAAACAGCCAAACAAAAACTGGCATATGTACAAAAGAGCAACTAGTAAAATGTGAACAAATCAACAAGAAAATACACGATCACATATACATTTTTCCTATTATTATATCCTCAGGTATAAAAAAATCAACTTTAAATATTTCTTTTGAAAATTAAAGTTAAACTTTTCAAACTACCCCTTGTTATAAGTAATTCATCCAGGACTTCGCTAACCTCGACTAAACTGAATGCAAGCACAATAATTCTATTTACCTTCCCCACAGGGTTTTGATTCTATTCTTTTGGTTTTTTTCTTCCTCAGCCCATAACAGAAGAGAGAATTACTAGATAAGATGACATAATGTCTGACATCTGGCAAGTTGGTTTTGTACCTTAAAATGCCTGTACAGGTGTTAGTAAATCCTACCACAGAGGCTTCCATCTTTATTAAAGCCTTCTGTTTTTATTCATCCCTCCTTAGAGGAGCTGATAAATCACAGTTCAGAGTCAGTTTGAGTCTATTCTCTTCTCTTATTGAGTGGCACAGCAGTAGTCTTCAAGTGTATAATTTTCAAATTTGAAGCCAATCGATTGGAATCCTTTATCCCAACCACAACCACAGTTATTAAATGAGTCAGAAAGAAAAGACCACTTCATAACAACTATTTCTCACATTTTCATTTCTTTTTATTCCAATCTGTACTCACCAAACAAGAATAAGAATCATTCAATCTATGATCCAAGGTTTGCCTCTGAAGTACTCTAAAGAGGGAAGCATGGTCAAACTTGCAAGGATTAGCAGAAATAAACTCATCCATACCATGTTTCTGAGCACGATCTGCATCTGGCCATAGAGATAGAAAAAAATGTATGATATTTAACACATGCATATTCTTTATATTTATAGTCTGTGGCTGTCTTAGAAGAATGTTCTTGAAAACACTTGAATCTGAGGGACAAATTACAACAAATGCATGCAAATAATTCCAGTTAGAGAGACTGGAGCTTTAAAATTAGACTAAAATAATTAAAATAGTTTAATTATTTTTTCTTAATGACCATCATGGTAGTGTCTGGGAACATTACACATTCTAGATATAACAATGATGAGAGCGAGAGAGATGGTTAAACTGCCCACAAAAAGGTAAATATCTTTTTCATAGACTGCTCCAATAAATTGCAAAGTGCCCAGCTTTGTATCACTGTTAAGCAAATGCTTGTCCAAATGTGAAAATATAATGCAGTATACTTAAAATCATTCTGACAGTGTGGATCTCCTACTGTACCTCTACAAAGTTCATAGATTATGAAACAAGTTTCTGAACACACACAATGAATTCCCAGGGTTTTTTGTGTTCCTGGAGGTACCCTTCTAACTGTACCATTACCACACAAACCAGCCTTTTCCATCGCAAGAAAAGTTTAAGCATTTATTTGTTTATGTATAAAAGAATAAGTCCGCTGTAGATCAAAGTACATCCATCATGGCTAGAAGTCCACTTCCCAAATGGCAAACTGGAGCAGAAATGAACACATTGGCTTGAGCTGGGTCATTTTCAGCCTTCTCTTTGTACTCGGCTTTTAATGAGACAAACCCTAATGTAGTAATGGCAAAAAGCTCCTCCAACCTTTAAGCAAAGAGTAATGAAACGGGGAACAGTATTTTTGTGAAAATACATACAGAAAACATACCATTCCAAATGGCACTTCAATCAAAGACCCAAATTTATTGTTCTACACAGATTGCATTTTTCAACGCCTTTGGAGCCCGCGGGTTTATCAAAAGACAAGCTTTAGAGATTACTTTCGTTAATGGTATGTTTTGTGAAAGTCCTCAATATGAATTATCCACCAAGTATGGACAGAAAAAGCCTTACAGTGCCCAAAAGGACTAGTTATGTATTAGCACATTAGCTCAGTAAGGTTCTATAGACTATATTGGGGTGAACAGCCTGCTATCAACTTAGAAATTGACTTTCCCTTACAATAGGGTCTCAGGTTCTTTGTTCCTTTAAATTCAAATAGAGGTCTTTTTATGTTCATTACTAGTAAAGTACAGTTCTAAATGTATCCTAAATGTATTTCTGAAAAACTGCACCGTACAAACCTTAAATTTCTAAAGAAAGGGAGACAAAAGTTTATTGATTAAACCCAATTATAGAGTCAGGTTCATAATAAAACTCAATATTGATCTGTGGCTATGATGCTAACATAATCAGTCACATTTAGAAATTTAGCCCCAGATCATATTGATCCATGTCATGTCCAACTTTCAGCTGTTTTTGTAGATGGAAGAATTATTTAATTCAAGCTGAAGGATTTGCAGCATCACATCTTGAAAAGATGCACAAGCTAATTCATATCACTTGGCTTTCCATTGTCAAAGCAAGAGTCACATCCATGTGACAGATTTCACCAAGGTAGATGTAGCAAATAAACAGTATGTCAAGTACATTGATGATTTAAGGTAGGAGTATCATCCAGAGAACAGCAGCATATTATTTTTTTTGTGTTTATGAAGCAGTAGCATATATGACTAAACAGCATTTAAAAAGAATAACATCAGTTCCATGACCATAAGAGTTGCCTACTATTAATCACAGGATAGACCTCTTTTCATGCAAAGTAGCATGTCTCTAATTTGATGTAAGTGATTTAAAGGGGATTAATAAAAATACAATTGGTAAGCAGGGAGATTACACCTTATTCAATGTATTAAATGATAGTGGGAAGTTACTTGAAGCAGTTTCCAATTTATTCCATGTTTGCAGAAATATTTCTCTCAAACTATTGGAACAGATTTTCCAAAATGTCTCAGTATTGTTTCTTGTATGAGTTTACCTGATTATTTTTAAACGTTAGCTTGCAGAAAAGGGAAAATGTTTTATTTATGTTTCTCTTATGCATAAAATATTTGCAGTATGATTTTTCTCTATATTCTACTTTTATGAAGAAGAAAATTCATGTTTTAATGATGTTTATATTTTAGATCAATGAGATTATTGCGATTATCTAAATCTAAAATCTAAGGTTATGTGAGTACAATAAGATCCTGAGCTAGCACCCTCATGTGTCAACCCTTTCATTTTTATGGAACTCCATGGACACTCTATGCTGATGAAGCCATCTGTGGGATCAAATCTTGAAGACAGACAGGTTAGATAAACAAACTTCCCTCCTTATTGGTACCTGGCATTAAAAATATATCTGATTTTCATTTTATTTTTTCTAATTTATACCAGAATACCTACCGTAACAATCAAACTATATTTCATGTAGAAGAGAATAATATTTTTTTTAAGAAACTCACCTTTTCCAGCTACATGTAAGCAAGAAATAATTTAAAAAATAAATTTATATAACATACCATATCCCTTTTGATATATGGCACACTCAGCACTAAAACAAAAAATGGTTTCCAGTACCTTCCTTGTAAAAGGTATAAAAGGGTAAATTGTATAAAAGCATTATTCATTACAGTAATGAGCTCTGGAGAGTAAGAAATAAAGGAACTCAGTACAGTTGTGGATTGAAGATATAGCTAGCACTAAATTATAAAGATATGTGACATAAATTTGTGCAGTCGGAACCTTAGAGAAGTGAGCTTCAGGGTTTCTAGTTTATCCACCAGAGTGAAAGTAACATAGCATCATAATGACAGGGTGGTATTACAATTGCATGCTAACTCAGTCACTTTCTCAGTTCTCTGGAGGTAGAAACATGGAACGGATGACATTTTCCTGCTTACTTTCGATTCACATTTATTATGAAAGAATCAACAAAATCAGGTGATCACTGGATTATGTTTATGTGAAAACAATGTTCTCCTTTCTGTTCAGGGAGTAAAAGACAAGGTAACTGCTTAACTTAATTATCATAGGATCCAGTCTAACTTTCACTGAAACCCATTAAAAGCCTTCTCGTTGACTTTAATGGGAACTGGATCAAGCTTTTCGTTTTCCAGTGTGGAAAAATAGTCTGAAATGTTTGGAAAAAAAAAAAAATCTGGTTCACCAAAAAATAGATATAGCTAGAAATTAATTATTGTGAATGGCTTATACATTTTCTTAATATAAACCAACTAAAATAAAGTACATTACACGTTTAAAAAAACACAATTTTTCCCCCCTTAAATTTTAAACGTTTTCAACAAAACTATTCTAGTTCATATATCAAGAAAAAACACTAGTCTATGCAATATTTAAAATAGATTCGTGGCACTTTTAACAGTGCATGACACACCAGGTTTTTAATGCATTGCTTATATGTTGCTATTACTTGATTGTACCTTAAAGGAAAGTGGATACCCATGGAATGTTGCTCCAATCAGAAAAGTGTATTTTGAAAAAGACTTATGAAATAAGAACTGCAGCTTAAGCATCAGAGATAGCTGCTTGTGACTGAGTAGTTATGCTGAAGAACTGGCATCCTTTGGGGCTTAGGTTCAAATTCTTTAAACTCCTTTAAATTAATTTTTTTTAAATACCCCATAAGGCTTACATTCTGCCAGTTATGGATTCTATCCCATTGCACATGCTAATTTGTGTGTCAAGCTGCTTCATTATGGGTGTCAAATCCTAGTCACAGAGACAGGCATAGTTGCCCATCACCTACTCACTTGCACATGCAGTGTTATCTCCAAGAGACCAGAAAAGCCCCTCTGCATGGGACAGCACTTAAGTGTGACCTGACCACCTGTAAGTATGTCGTGGGTACAGAGGTGTGTTATGATGGCTCTTGCTGTGAATGAGGTGATTTGGCAATCACTTAAGCCTAGTGTAGCAGCATTATGCACCTGGACAAATGAGGATTATCGCTGTAGCCTATGTTCTTGGGGGTTGGTCATGAGGATCCTGGAGGATTCTTCCTACCCTCTAGTTCTACATGTTTAATTCTAAACATGTAATTTTAAGAGGAAGAGTTAACAGAGCACTAAGGATATCACAAGTTATCAATCAAATCAATATCACATTCATACTAACTGAGAAATCTAGAAGTTCAGTGTTATAATTGAAAAGGGCACGTTACTTACCTGTAAGGTTTCTTCTTTGAGAATAAGCCTCTTCACATTTACACTGATGTAGCTGGTGCCATGACTGGGCTGATCTTCCAAGCAGCTTATAAACGGGGAGCAGAGAGACGATGTCATATCTGCACCTATAAACAACACTCCTGCTCCCCAGCCCTCCAGTTCTTTCTTTCCAAGAGAAACCAATAAATTAAGACTCTTTGAGGGGCGAATGGGAGGGAGGTGTGACTATGAAGAGGCTTATTCTCAAAGAACCAACGTTACAAGTAAGTAACTTACCCTTCTGCTTCGAGTGCCTCTCTACATACTTTTTACTTTTTTTTAACTTGTTTATGTTTATTACGGCTGGCTTTCGCCATTAGCCACACTCGTTATCTTCACATACATACTGATGTAGATTACGCAGAAACTTGGAGGAGTAGTAAAATAAGGATTGGAGAACTGCACCCCCAAAAAGGGCATCTCCTCTTTGTGCCAAATAAATTGCATAATGACGTGTGAATGTATGAACTGACTTCCAGGTTGCCACCTTGCAAATCTCCACCAAGGGGATATAACGAAACCCATGTCCAAATTGTGTCCATTGTTCCTTGCATCCAGCAGAGCAACTAGGTGTAGGTGGCTTAACAGGAGGGAACAGATTTATTACTCCTTTAAAAAAACTTTATAATAGAAGGGTGGGAAAACAACTGCTTATCACTGAGAGATGAATACTGAAATAGCTGCCATTTGAACTTTGAGGGAGGGCAAAGAAAGCCCAGATTGGCATAGCTGAAACCAGTAAATAAGAACGGCAAAATCTGCATAAGATTACTGCAGTGCGCTCTACGTGGGGTTACCCTTGGTGACTGTTCAGAAGCTGCAGCTGGTGCAGAATGTGGTGGCTCGCCTCCTTTCAGGCATGAGTCGCCAGGAGAACAATTCAAGGTGCTGATTTTGTCCTTTAAAGCCCTAAATGGCCTGGGCCCCAAATATCTGAAAGATCACCTGTCCTTCCATGTCCCATTGCGGCTCCTGTGATCAGCTGGTAGTGCCTCCGCTGTGGGTACCATCTGTTAGCCTAGTTCATACAACAAGGGCTCATAGGGGACATTCTCAGTTGCTGCCTCAGTGCTTTGCAACTCCCTTGCCCCAGAGGCTTGTTTGAGCCCAGTCCTGAGCTTCTTCGGGAGGTGGTGTAAATGTTTTTTTTAATCTGAAAAGGCATTTGGCAGATGGGAAAGGGGTGGGGTTTGGTGGGTGATTTTAGGATAGGGGTGTGAGAGGGGGTTGGGTGAGGAGGTGGTATTGGGTGGGTTTTGTGGGGGTGGGTCTTGTGGGATTTTTAGGAATTTCTGTATTAGTTTTATGTTTTCATGGATTGTAACTCACCCTGAGCTTCAGGGAAGGACAGCATATAATTTAAATAAATAAATAAATAAATAAATAAATTACAATGGATTAACTTCAAACTGTTTAGACCAAACAACAAAACGAGACCACTTCTTTAGATAACACAATTTAGTGGCAGGCTTCCTGCTAGAGAGAAGAAGGTCTCAAGTCCTTAGGCAATTCTCTCTCCTGTCCAGTTAGCAAGAAATTCTCTATGCACATAGATGGAGAGAGGGAAGGTTCTTGTGTCAGACTTTCCCCTCAACTCTTGAGAGTAAGTCTGGAACATTTGGAAGGACCAAGGCAGTTCCACTATCAGTTCGAGGAGTTGGAGAAACCAAAATTGGTGTGGCCAATGGGGGGAGGCTATCAAAACTAGAGTTGCCTCAAACAGCCTGGTCCGTTGTAGAACTTTTGGGATCAGAGGAAATTGGGGACATGCATAAAGAAGGCCTAGTGGCCAATGGGTGCATAGTGCATCTCCTTGTCTTGCCTGGCCCAGTCCCCCCTCAAGAAGAAGTTCCTTAACTTGGCATTGGTTGGGGATGCAAATAGATCATGAATGGGACAACCCCATTTGTCCACAAGGCTCTGAAAAATTGAGTCTTTCAGTTCCCATTTGTGAGAGCAAGATGTTGATCTGCTCAGAGCATATACGGTCATGTTGGAAGCCCCCTGGAAGGTAGACTGCAAGGGATGTAAACCAAGTGGCCTATTCACCATCCCCCCCAAAGCTACTGCTTTCAGAGTTGATAAAACCTGGAGCCCATATATTACACGGCCATAGTGCTGTCCATTGAAAGAGCCCCCCTTGATATCCTTCTTGATGAGCTGGTTAAATATGGGGTAGATGATACTACCGTTAGGTGGATTTACAATTGCTTGAAGAACCGTACCAAAAGAGTGCTCATAAATGGCTTCCCATCAGTCTGGAGGGAAGTATTGAGTGCGGTGCCTCAGGGCTCGGTCCTGGGTCCTGTACTGTTCGACATCTTTATTAATGACTTGGTTGAAGGAGTAAAGGGGATGCTTATCAAATTTGCAGATGACATAAAACTGGTAAGGACAGCTAACACCTTAGAAGACAGAAACAAAATTCAAAATGATCTTGACAGGATGGTAAAGCTGGGCCAAAACTAACAAAACGAAAGTCAACAGAGATAAATGTAAAGAGCCTGTATTTAGGTAAGAAAAAAAATCAAATGCACAAGCACAGAATGGGTGATACCTGGCTTGGCAGCGGTACATGTGAAAAGGAACTTGGAATTGTAGTTGATCACAAGCTGAACATGAGTCAGCAGTGTGATGCAGCTGCTAAAAATGTCTAATGCAATTTTGGCTGCATTAACAGAAGCATAGTGCCCAGGTCACGAGAAGGCATAGTTTCACTCTATCCTGTGCTGGCCAGACCTCATCTGGAGCACTGTGTCCAGTTCTGGGCACCGCATTTTTGAGAAGGACATTGATAAGCTGGAACTGGTTCAGAGGAGAGAGAGACAAAGATGGGCCGTTTTTACACGAATGCTCTCCCCTTGTTTGGTGTTCAGGTGGGTGTTGGGGGGGGGGCGTCCGTGTAAACAGCCAGTGGTGGGTGGGGGGAATGGGTGTCCGTTTGGTGTTAGCCCGTGTGAACATCAAGCGGGATGGGTGGGGGTGCGTGCACGCTCCCACGCAACACCCACCTCCACCAACCCCCACCCACAGAGCCCTCTGGAAAACCGGAGGTGGCTCTGTGGGTGGAGGTGGGTGGGTGTCCATGTAAACTGAGCAGATTTGTTCTCTGTTGCTACTGAGGGCAGGGCTAGAACCAATGGACACAGATTACAAGAAAGCAGATTTTGGCTAAACATTAGGAAGAAGTTCCTAATGGTAACAGCTGTTTGACAGTGGAACAGACTGCATAGGGAGGTGGAGGGCTCTCCTTTGCTGGAGGTTTTTAAACAGAGGCTGGATGGCCATTTGTCAGGGCATTTGTGCTCTCCAGCACTGACCTCTTTGTTGCAGTGCTAGCAGAGAGTGGTGGAGGTGGTGGTACCACATGTTTAGGTAGTGCAGGTGGTGCCAACTTAGATGGCCCCAGTAACAGTGCTGAAGGAGGAGTTGGCTGAGACACCGTGACAGCAGGCGGTAGCAAGACAGACGTCTGTGCCATGGACTACATGGCCACCTCAGTGAGGTGTTCAGCCAGACAATGAGCCTGCTCCTTTCCTGTTCTGGGCTTGAATGAGAAACCAACTGGCAAATAGCAGTGTTGTGCTGAGGCCATAGACAAAATAAACAGTGGTTATGCATGTTTAAGTCTGGCAACTTTGCTTCAGAAACTAAACAGCGCTTGAACCCTTTCTGGGCCAAACACTGAGGCACTGAAGGAGGATAAACCCATTCCTCAAAGAAAATGTATTTTATGTCTATAATATATAAATATATATTTTATATATAATAAATAAAAATGACCATATATATGGGCCACTATTATTTATTTATTTATGGTTAGAAGCTGATTAACATGCCCGATCCCACCACAGCAGAGAAAGAACCGAACAGCCGGGCAGCAGGAGTGTTATAGCTGCAGATAGGACATCATCTCTCTGCTTCCCGTCTAGAAACGGCTTGGAAGATCAGCCCCGTCACGGCGCCAGCTACATCAGTGTGTATGTGGAGAGGTGCTTCTAGAAGATTATTTTGCCCCTATCCTTCCTTGACATTTTTTGCACCTACGAATTAAATCTTAAAAAAAAATATATCACACTGATTTAATAGCTTGTAAAATTAGTGTGGGACACTTTAATCCATGGTCTCAATCCAAAGACTGCGTGCACCACCACCCGGCAGATAGAACAGCATGGTTGCAACAGTATATTTAGGTGGCGGCATGCTTGATAGACAGGGGATTTTGCCTACAGTACCATGTGTGGATGCGGACCTTGGATTGGGGCCATTTTGTCCATCTGTCTAGCGTTTGTTTGAGGATTTTTCAATGATTTATTTGTGGACATAGTAAAACAGATTTTGAACTCAATGAAATTCCAAGAGCAAGATAATGCTTTCCAACTAGTTACTGTAGCGATTAAATATAAAAAATAAACTATGCACCCCATTATGGTGTCTATGAAAAAAATCATTTCCGCTAATAACTGTAGCCATTACAATTTCATGGTTAGGTGTTACATGGCTTTTCAATTACATGTTAGATAGAAATAGGTAGCATTATCCTCTCGCAGTTTAGTGCCAACAACAGATATCAGAAGTGATGTGAATCCCATACATTTTAATGGGATTTCTCCTGGTATTAAGCACCAGAAGTGGTCTAGGCAGATAGAGAATCATGCCCACATTGTGAAATTTCTGGCTGCTTAATTTTCAATGAAGAAATCATCTGTGCTAACTAGAAAAAATAATTACCCCCCTCCCCTACCCCCCTTGAAAACTTACAAAATTGTGGTAAATCTGATTGGACATTGCCTCCTTTTGGATTCATCTTCTGTGCCTGACTTGCAGGAATGGGTTTATATGATTGACCTGTTGCTCTGTACATTGCTTGAACCCACAGTGTTCTATCCTGGTCGTCATCACTGGCAAATATTACTGTATCTCCTTCTTTAACAGCATTGAAGAACATTTTACCACCCTGGAGACCTATAGAAATACATAGCAAAAGTGAAATGGTTATACACAAATAACAACAGCTATTTTATTGCTATACTCAAAAATAGCATGCTTATTAATCTGATACCTCCCCCCCCCTTGCTGCCCAAAATAAGCAGATGAAAAAAAAATCAGCTCAAGAAACTTGAGATGCTGCTGCCTCAAGTCCTTTTAGACTCTTAAACGTGTGTGTGAATGCATGCATATATGCACATGTGCGCGCGCGCACACACACACACTATAGGAATTATACAGAGAAAATGACTGTAAACAGAGCTCTATTGATTAGCTGAAAGTTTCAGCTTCCGCCCTCAGCAGCAGCTCAGTTGATTTTTGAAATAAAGTGTATTGTGAGCACAGCTGACAGTTCTTAGAACTCTGAGGCTGGAGCGAGCTCTAAGGTGAGCCAAGGAATGCAGTAGCACATACAAAAAAAGATAGGGGTTCACGTCTTATATTCTAAGTTAAGGCCGTTGGGTGTGAGGGTGTCAAGTCTGTAGATCCAGAAGTTTTCCCTGGTGTTCAGTAGATTTGGTTTGGAGGGTTTTTCTATAGGGAAGATTTCTTGGTCAGCGAGTGTGTGATCTTCTGAATTAAAATGTCTAGCAACAGACTGTTCCACATAAATAATTTATGTGATACAATGTATACATAATGGATGTCGCATGCAATATGTGGGAAAAACCACCATGGACCTCCGTACCCAGTTCAGAAATCATAAGTCAGCCATCGTCACTAAGAAAGTGGAACAGCCTATTGCTAGACATTTTAATTCAGAAGATCACACATTCGAGCAAGAGCAATGTCAATCTTGAAATAAATCCTTTGTCATTTGCACATCTCACTATGGCTGTTTTTACACGGATGCCACCCACCCACCAGGCCAGCGTGACGTCTGTGTAAAAAGGGCCTAAGTTGCTGTGAATACAACAAAGCTGCATTGTCCTCCATAAACAGTCCCCCAACAACTGGCTTCCCCATCCCTATGAAAACACTTCTCCAACTGCCCCTATCTTTGTCTGTGTGTGCAGATCTTACATTCCTCAACCTTGTTTTCCCCATATACAGCCTCCCAGTACGCAGCTGTCCCATACTCCCAAACCCAAATGAAAGGAAGGAATGCACACAGTATTGATTTATTATCTATTTATTTTCTAAATTTATACCCCCGCCCCTCCTGAGAACAGCTCGGGGCGGAAGCAGGGGTGTGGGGAAAGTAAGCTGGCCCCTCACCCCCTCCTGTGCTCAGCTTTAGTACTGACCCCAACCTGCAGAGGAAGAGGACTGGGGATGAAAGACCAAGGTAAAGTGTGCATGGATGGAGCCAAAGTTGTAAGCAAGCACAATGTGTGAAACTGTATGAAGTCTTTACTGGTTACATGTCAGGGAAGTTAAAGCAGGAGCCTTAACTTACGATTTCCACACTTTTTAGTGCATAATTGAATTTGTAAGAGCATGAACTTCTTTCTTAAACTATAGGTTTTTTTAATATTGAATTTCCCTGTTTTTGTGGAACACAATACAATGGAGAAAATATCTCCAGTTGGTGTACTACAATGCTAAGCAGCATAATAGCAATATTTTGTAGGGGAAGGGAGAAGCTGGGGATATGAGGGAGGCCAAGTAAGACAGCCCTGGGGCTGTCTTACTTTTTGGAGGTGACTTTAATATAAGATTGGGTAATCCTGCTTTTTCTGTGAAGCCTCTCAGGCTTGATGACTCTGAACATTTTCCTTGTTCTCGCTCCTCGAGGGACTGTGTTGTCAGCCCCAGGGCCGGATGTTTGAAGGATTTCCTGACTGCTTTTGGGCTTACGATTTTAAATGATTGCTCCTGGGGGGATTACGAAGGGGCTTTTACCTACCATTCGGTCAACGGCTTCAGCGTTATAGATTTTTTTTTCCAGAATGTCTATGAGTTTCGGGTTATTCCCAGATTCGAAATGAATCATCTCCCGCTTTCATTTTTGTTATTGGACCCTTTTAAGCCGCAAGAGATAGGTAGGGGAATTGATGCTGCAACTGAGGGCCCGGGGAGAAATTGAATTTTTGTAAATGGCCAATGGCTAAACAAATAAAACTGAACTGAACTGAACTGAGGGCCCGGGGATGGGTTTGGTGCGGGTTAAATGGACTGAGGACCTTAAGACAGCTTTTGTAGACTGTACCTAACAGCTGGAAGTCAGGGAGATAGTGGGCAGGATAGCAGCTTTTGAAAAGAACCATCTAGCGGATTTCAATAGATTGCTGGCTCTTTTACGCCCCCTTCTGGTGGCTGAGAAACCGGTGGGCTCTCGCACAGGGAGTTTCCCTTTCTGGTTCAATAAAGACTGCAGATCCCTAAGGTGCAAACTGCGCCGGTTGGCTAACAAGCTAAGGAAGAATCCTTCCTTGGCCCTTAGGCAAGATTTGCAAATCACCCAGAGGAGCTATCGTCGTATGATTTCACTCAGGAGAATAGACTTTCAGAAGTCAAGGTGGGCCCAGCTGCTGAAGGCAGCTCTACAGAACGAGCAAAAATCCTTTTGGGATCTTGTCCGCCCTGGTAGGTCCAGTGACAAGGGTTTGGTAATCCCATCCGACTAATGGGCTGAGTTCTACGGAGGAATTTTCTCCACCCCTTCGGAGGGTATTACTTTCTTACCTCCAAGAGTCTGCCTCCCTGAGTGGCCTCGCATTTCTAAGGAGGAAGTAATATCTTTTATTGCCAAGCTGAAACCCATGAAAGCTCCTTGTGAGGTTTTTGTTTCCCCCAAGATGCTGAAATCTGACCCCGAATGGTGGACCAGTTTTCTGGCCCCCCTTTTTTCTTCCATTAACTCCTCGGGGGAAATTCCCAAATCATGGCGAAAAGGCATAGTGTTCTGCTATTTAAGAAAGGTGATCCCTCCCATCCTGGGAATTACCGTCCCATCTGTCTTTTAAGTATTATTGGGAAGCTATATACCTGATTCTTACTGGAAAAATTGTTATTCTGGTTAAATGAAAGTAACTTGATGGAACCTGAGCAGGTAGGGTTCCAGAGCGGGAAATCCACTCTGGATCAGATTTTTGTCCTCTCTCTTCTCTCTGACAAATATATTACCCGTCAGGGGACGTTTTTTCTATGTTTTATAGACCTATCCATGGCTTTTGATTCCATAAATAGGGAAAGGCTCTGGTTTAAACTGAGTGCCACTTCAATCGACTGGTGACTGCTTTTTTTATTAATTAAGATACACAGTAACAATCAAATCCGTATACGTCCAGCGCCAGCCCAGATGCTTTTGGAAGGAGTTCAGGTGCGTAGGGGTGTTAGACAAGGGTGCCTGTTGGCCCCTGTATTATTCAATCTTTTTTGAATGATGCAATGATGTCCCTTTTTGAAGAATCATGACACCCATGCCCCCCGAATAGACTCAAGGAGAGTGCCGGCCCTCTTGTATGCAGATGACACGGTTCTGATTTCCCAAACCCTGGTGGGTTTAAGAAGAGCGATGCAGAAGTTTGGGGAATACTGTGATAGGGAAGGATTAAAAATCAACTTCTCCAAAACTAAGACCATGGTAATGGGGAGGCGGGGGCCTAAGAAAACTTACCACTGGGTTATTTGAAATAACCCCATTGATCAAGTAAGCGAGTTTAAGTGATTGTCTCCTCCACCCTGAGCTGGAAGCCTCACCTAATGGTGGTAGTGTCACAATCCAGGAGCTTTTTGGCTGCTATTCTTAGGTTTTCCCATACCCCGGGGGGGAGAAGATTGGTGCTGCCAGCTTTGCGGCTCTCCAGGGCCAAGGTTATTGCCCAATGTCTGTATGCTTTCCCAGTCTGGGGTCTATCCTTTTTGGCCAGCTTGGAACCTGTTCAGAACCAGGTTCTGCGATCTATTCTGGGGGTCCCAAGGGGTACCACCCAGGTAATCCTGAGGCAGGAAACTGCGAGTCGTACCATCAGAACCCGGGTCCTCCAAACACTCTTGGGGTATTGGGTAAAGGTAGCCTTATTTCCCCCTCAGAGCAACTCTCTCCTGGCCCTGGCAGTGGGGGCTAGGCTCCATAGCTCTTGGGGAAGTCTGGTGGAGGAGGAAGTCAAGTCTTTGGGATTCTCTAGGGAAGCCCTGGGTTGTCTAGGTCTTAAGGGAGCTCTATCCCTCATTAAGAGGAGATTGCTGGATCAGGAGCTCCAAAATGAAAGATCCCTGTTGACTAGCCAAAGGGTTGCCCCTGACTATCCCCTGGATAGTTCCTTGGATTTGAGGAATCGTTATTTATATCTATGGCAGGACTTTAACCAACATAGGGCCTTTACTTGTTTCAGATGTAATGTTTATCCATCTGTCCTGCTAGAGGGGCATTTCAGGGGTATCCCTAGACTTGAGAGATTCCATCAGCTATGTGATTTACAGGAAATTGACTCCTGCAGGCATGTTTTTTTTTTCACTGTACAGCCCTTGATGGGCCTAGGCATGCCCTGTTGGGTAGACATATCCATGACCCACTGGACTCGGGGGCCTTGGTAAGGAAATTCCTTAATGGTACAGACTCGGCACTGTCTAGAGCGGTCGCTAGATTTTGCCAATTTTTATACGGTTAAGAGCAGCTCATTTGGCTATTTGTGTCGGAGGGGCTGTGGAAGATTCTGGATGACTGGAGCCATATATTTATTTTCTTTGCTATTATCCCTTGTATTCTGCATGCTACATGTAGTGTTTTGTTGGATGTATTGGATATTGCAATAGCCAATGGCTACACAATAAATATTTACCTACCTACCATGATAGAGGGGGGAGGTTAGGAAAGGCAGGGGTTTGTCGTAGGGGTGGGCAAAGAAGAGTGGAGAGGCTTTAGGAAGATTTTATGAGACAAGGAGGAGTGAGGGGCATGGGAAGGCTGGGACAGGGTAGTGTGGGCGGAGTAAGATAGGAGTTCCTAAGTGGGGTGCAGAAGACAGAGCAGCATGTCTAGGGAGTTCCTAGTGGGGTTGCAGGGGAAATGATAGTCACACAGAATCAAGTGTTAGTCAGAATGAGAACATGATCCTGATCTAACTTTACTAAGATATTATCTCTACTTGATCTAACTCTACTAAGATACTAATTCTATCTTTTGAAGTGTTATGGAGAGTATAGATAAGCAAATTTCAGTTCTGTTATTGCTTACTCTCAGTGTCCCCAATTAGGGCTGTGCATGGGGTCAACTATATGTATCTATATTTGTGTTTTAGTATTTGCATGTATTTTTATTTGTATCTTTACCTGTGTTTGCTGTGTTTTCCTCATTGTTGTCAATGGAAAAACACAATGAACACAGGTCCCTGTGTATGCGTCATTTTAGTGCAGAAGTGTTGAAAGGCTCTGCCATTTTGACAGGCCGATAAGGAAAGGAAAATTCAGCCAAAACTGCTTCATAGGGCATTTTCAGACAAGACACTCTCCACCCACTATATATGTTGCAGGGCTGCAGTGTTGCCCTATGGGAGTCCTGTAACATGTATAGTGGATGTGGAGTGTCTTATCTGAAAATGTCCTATGTTTGTTAACAATTTAAATTTTAACTGGTTTGTGGGAGAGTGGAGAATACAACTACCTTGGTGGGAGGGTTGTTAACTTTGGGAAGGTAGCATAGGTCTGGCACAGGGGGATTGCTGGCTTGAGGGACAGTGATGCATGTGGCTAGCTTGAGAGAGGGGAGAATGGATCATAGGGATGGCTTGTGTGGGTAGTTGTTGGCTTGGGGTTGAGGAATAGGATGTAGATCTGGCTCCAGGAGGGGGTCCTTGGCTTGGGAAAGGAATGAGGCATGGTTCAGGCTTGGGGGTGGAGTGGGTTCTGGTTCAGAGGGGAGTCACGGGTTTGTGGAAAGTAAGGGATCCCTAGCTGGGAATGGGGCATGAGGCTGGCTCAGATGGGTTGCTGGCTTGCAGAAGGGGTTGCTAGCTTGGGGAGGGAGGGATGTGGCTGTCAAGGACTCTCCATTTCTCCCTGGCTGGGTTGGGCTCAACTCCGCTGGGTTGGGCCTGGCCACAGTGCTGGAGACTGCAGTTCTGAGACAGCAGCAGCCCCTGTAGGTGGGGAGGGCTCACCACAGGCTCCCCCAAGCAGGAGGTTAAACTGAGAGTCAGAGAGCAGTCTATCTCCAAGCTGTGCGTGTGTTGCAGTTTTTGGCCTTCAGTTCAAGTCCTCAGATATTAAATTTTTTGGGAAATGTTGGGTTCACTCAGAACTCAAATACACAGACTTAATATTGGTGTTTCGAATGCATAAGCTCAAAGGGGCTTTTGGGGGCATTTATTTGGGTTTTGCCACAACGCAAATGCACAGCCCTACCACCAGTAGTTGAAAGAAGGGATAAATATTGAGTTATATCTTTCCCAGAGATTTTTCAATGTAAACTTTAATTCTCTCTAGATGTTTTACATTTCTTCATCTTTTTTCTTTGGAAAAACAATTTCTTCTTTCCTAAAACATGATTGTCACATTAACAAATCTTGTAGGAGTCTGGGCACCTCTTGGCTCACTCTATTATGGAGAGCTGTGTCCCACTGTGAGAAAAGCTTGATGGTGTTGAATGATGGGTGCAGGCAATAATTTCAGCAACAGGGCAAAATGAACCTAACGTTTTACATACATTCCAACACAAAGGTATTACATGGACAAGTACCTGGATGAGGAGCTGTATAATCCACAGTGTATCCTTCAAGCTGCATTAACTCCTGAGGCTCCGATTTCTTTTCTCTGTAACTGCACATGGCAAATGTGTATTGGCTAACCTGAATAAAGAAAGTTTTGAAACTGCTGCATTTCATTTCACAAATTTGTTTCCTGTCAGTTGATCAGCACAACAGAAAATAATATACACACATAAACACACACTATTAGCTGTTTGGGAGAAAATGGTCAATTTATAAATGGACAGTTTACAAATGACAAACTAAAAAAAAAGAAAAGGTAAAAGTATCTTAGCCCATGAAAAGCTTCTAATGCTAAGCATTCAGTGCTCCTTTTCTTTCTCCACTAAGTGTATTACAAGTGTAAAATGTAACACACTGTTCTAATTAATCTTATTTCTAGGACGGTAGTATTGAGAGGATCTGTAAAAGGAACACTCAGGTCTCTTGGGATGAGGCCCTAGGTCCATGGTTGAAGGGTGCAACATTTGGGATTTACACAGGCGCAAGCATCTGTACACAATTAAGCAGCTAATCAGCCAACCATGGTGGGCTCCTTGTTCCTAGGTGGGCAGGCAGGAGGCTGCTACACAGCTGGGGAGCAGCAGCCATATAAGTATGATCTAGAATGCTTCGAGGAGAGACTTGCCTCAGGGGTGGTCTTACAATAGGGCAACTGTCATGGGCCCTGCTCTTTGCTCTATTTCTGGGATCCCAGTTTTCACCAGGGCAGGATGCGAGGGCCCCATTCCCTTCCACTGGGCTCCCAAACATGACCTCCTTTAGGGCCCCATTGAGGGTGCACCCAAAGGGGTGGTTGGACATAGTCCCACATTTTATCTTTGCCGTGGGACCTTAAAAGTTTAACGTCAGCCCTGGCTGGCCTAGTGAATACCCTAAAATGAGGGGGAGCCAAGAGGTGCTGAGGCTGTAGCTCAGGGGAAAGGATGGCCTACAAAAGGAAGACAGGAGTCTACAAAGAGTTTGCCTACAACAGAAAGCCTGGGAGCATATGAAGGACTTGCCTGAAAGTGGAAAACCCAGAGAAAGGGGCCTTATTTACAAGGGGGAGGGGGGGCCCAGTCTGAGGGCGCTGGTGGATGTTTGTATTTATTTGACAAGATTACAGGGGGAGCTCAACTGCACCGATAATTTTTGGGAATGAGGTGCTCGGAACTAAACTCAAGGAGTTTCCCACAGCCCTGTACAAAGCCAGTGCAAAAATCTCAGAAGAATGGAATGATTGAAAAATTTAAACATTGGGACAACTAACAATTTCAGTGTAACAAGACTATTCCCTGAAGGAAAAGTGCACCCAGTGGTGGCTGGTGGGTTTCAAGGCTGGTGGGGCGCAGGGAAGGGCCGATGGCAGGCGGGGCCAGGCCAACGGTAGGCGGGGCCAGGCCAACGGTAGGCAGGGCCAGGCCAACGGTAGGCAGGGCCAGGCCAACGGTAGGCAGGGCCAGGCCAACGGTAGGCGGGGCCAGCAGTGCACATGCAAACAGAGCGAGCAAAGCAAATCATCTTAAGCCAACAATATTATGTGAAGTCTTTAGCACACCACAAAAGCAGCAGCATGAAGTTCCCTTGTCCAACAGAACATGCTACGCAGTTCTGTTGCAAACTAAACTTGCGATGTAAAAGGCATCTGCTGCAACCAGAGAGGGAACATTCATGCAAAGACTAGCCATTAGCAGGGGCGTATCTAGGGTGCAATGGGCTCCTGGCCAAGATGGGGCCCCCTCTCCAACAGGCCTAGAGGCACTGCTATCAAACACACAACACCCAAAATGCAGCCAGCCTATAAATTCATTATATGGGGGGCACAAATGAACTCGTTATGGGGTGGGGGTTTAAAGACAGTATTCCGTTTAGTAATAACTTCATTAAGAGCTAGTGAAATAGCAGCCATAATAATCTCAGAACCATATTTGCAGCTTTTCCAAGATAGAATAGATATTGCTTTACATCCTAAATTCCTACCTAAGATAGTATAAGTAAGACAGTTGTGAGAATGTGGTCCTTTTTTACATTGGCCTCTCCCACCCAGGAACATGCAGATTCCTGAGTGTTCATGGGTGGGGGAGCCCCGTGTGAACGACGCATCACACGCGCCCACAGTGACTGGGAGTGCCTGTGTGTGCCCACCTAACACGCATCCCCACTCACCCCTCATCTCTTCCCCTTGCACAAAGCAAATGGGGAAAATAGTGGTTGTTCCATGGGTGCGGATGAGTGTGTGTGTGTGTGTGTGTGTGCGCGTGCAGCTGGTGTGCCCATGGATCCCCCACCCGGTGGAGCTGTGTAAAAATGGTCTGTGAGGAGCCACTTGAAGAAGACCAGAAGGTTGCTGTCTTGTAAACAAGGTTCTTCGAGATGGCTCAGAACATTCTCACAACACCCACCCTTCCAGCCCCACATGGAATATTCCTAGAAAGGGTTGGAAGGAACTGTCATTCTGAGGGGGAGAGTGCTTTTTATACTAGAGGAGCTCGAGACCATCACATCATCTATTATTTGAATATGATGAACATGCCATGCAAAACCCAGTTGTGAGAATGTTTAGAGCCATCTCAAAGAACCTTCTTTACAAAGCAACAGCCTTCTGATCACTCACATAGGGAGATGTTGTTTGTTTAGAAACGACTTTATCTCCCAGTCCGATTAGATCCTACTGCAGGCAGAGGGAGAGGAGGGGGAACCCCAGCAGTGCACATGCAAACACAAAGCAAGCAAAGTAAACCAAACCATCGCAAGTCAATAATATTAAGTCTTTAGCACACCACAAAAGCAGCAGCATGAAGTTCCACTTGTCCCACAGAACATGCTACACAGTTCTGTTGCAAACTAAATTTATCAGACAGGGAACAAACATTCATGCAAAAACTAGTCATTAGTGAACCAACATGTGGCATGGTGACCTTTTTGCAGCAGAAAAGCCTTGAATCTGGTGTTGAAAAGGGGGCCATTTTAAATGCAGTGAACATTCCAGCAAAGATTAGAAACCCTTCCATCCATCACCCTCCACCCCCCCCAAAAAAACCCCACAAAAAAACCAGAAAGCAGACAATTAGGGTGACAGGGTCTCACACAGGGTGAAAAACTAAAACAGCAAGTGCCAAGAAAATATTTTAAAGAATAGGAGGCGAGGCAACACAGCCCTCCCAACTGAGCTCACAAAATTAGTAATTATCCCTGCCTGAATGTACAGGAGATCAGGGCAGGGGATTTGTTTTTTCAAAACTTACCAGGTTTCTGAAAGGATGAGTCCTCCTGCTCACTCTAGTCTGACTCTGATAACCACCTTCTGTTGTTCTTCCCTCCAAACAAGGAGGCCAGGGACTCTAAACAAGTCCCAGTCATCTCCCCTCTTGCAAAAAAAAAAAAAAAAAAAAA
>QEPC01001547.1:3351778-3374801 GCA_003113815.1 Sphenodon punctatus
GCATTTTTTTAAGTGCGCGAATTAAATACCTCACAATCGAGGTATTTAATTCGCGCACTTAAAAAATGTGCCACCGCCGTAATATGCGCATATTAAGCCACTTCTGTCTCGTCTAATTAGACCAGGCGGAGGTTTCAAAATATGTGCGCCGCCGACGCGAAACGGAGCACCGCTCGTCTAAAAGCGGCCAAAGTCTCCAAACAAGCGGGGAAACTGACAGTGCTGCCACCGGATCAGCTGAGGAGCAACTTCTGGCTCCCCAGCAAGCATGGGGGGGGGAACCCTCTGAGGGCTTGGGAGGGCATCTGCCCCAACGCCCTGGGGGAGGGGCCGCCACTAAATGCACCCATTCTGATCAGCTGAGCAGCAGGACAGTTCACAAGGTGTTTGAAGGTGGCAGAGCCTGGACTGGGACATGGAAGAGTGGGAAGAGAAAAAGTGGAACACCCTCAATTTCTTACCGATACTGAATTATGCCTCCCTCTGTTTTTGTGTTGTCCCATCAACAGCATTCAGGTTGTGGGGCCAGATAGCTTGCATCTTGTGGAAGTGACACCTTGAATGTAGAAGCACCCCCCTTCTAACCCTCTCTTCCTTTTCATTATTTTGTGCGATTGGTTAATGTTTAAGATATCGGGGGGGGGGGGAAGCAGTAATGATATGGGTGTCTGAGAGGGAAGGCAGGATTTACACCACAAGCCGCCTCACAGCATTGCCAACCCCACCATCTCATAAATCAAGAGACAAACTCTTAAAAATCAAGACATTTGATATCTAAATCATGAGTTGCTATTTAAAAAACAAAACAAAAAAAGTAATGAACTAAAAATAAAAATAAAGTAAACTAAAAAATAAATTTAAAAAAACATAAAACAAAAAAATTATGAGTCCTCACGGACTGGGAGGAGGGCTACTGGGGGGTGGGGGTGGTGTCTCTCCCGTACTGCACTTCCTAATGTTCAGCAAACCTCCCGATCTCGCAAGATTAGTGACACTAATTGCAAGATTGCAAAAGAGGCTTAAAAATCACATCTCTCGTGATAAATTCATGAGAGTTGGCAGTGCTGAAGCCCAGAACCAGTGATGCTCTAGGGGAGGAGCTTGCTCACTGCTAGGCTTGAAATGAGAATTAAAAAGCTTCTCATGAGAATGAACACCGGGACCAAGATCTTTCCAAAATCTCTGTTTCAGTACGAGATCTCACAAGAATTCTTGCAAAGTAATATTTTTTTTTTAGAAAATGTATTGGAGGCATCCCGGGACTGACTTTGCCGGCTGACTTCACCCCCAGTCTGGTGGCTGCCTGCTGCTCCTTGTTTCCTCTGCATTCTGCAGAGAGGTGAGCTTGCTCCCTGCTTCCCCTGCCACACTGCATTCTGCAGAGCTTAGCTGGGACCCAACCATAAATTATCTGAGTGGGGAGGGGAGCAGGAAGTCTCTTCCCAGTTGTATGCAACACTCTAATCGGACCTTGTTTCCAGGGTTGTGTTGTGTGCTGCCCTGATATCAGTCATCCTGGAAATGGGGACTGATTCGAGTGTTGAACACAATTGGGAAGAGAAACTGGGAAGAGACTTCCCTGCTCCCCTTCCCACTCAGATAATTTATGGTTGAGTCTCAGCTAAGCTCTGTAGTGTGGCTGGGGACGCAGAGAGCAAGCATAGCTCTCTGCAGAATGCAAAGGGAGGCATGGAGCAAGCAGCCACCAGACCGGAGGTTAGCAGCCCCGCAGTAATCACATCTCTTGCGATAAATTCAGGAGAGTTCGCAACACTGCCCCCCTGGAGGTGTATATGAGAATGGGGAAAGGGTGGGGTTTATGCCATGATCCCCACTGTGAGAAGGAGGGCTGTGGGCATGGGGAGGGCTTTTGTTATGCTAGGACACAACCCATGAGAAGGAGATAGGGGCATGGTAGAAAGGCTTGTATACCAGCCACTTATGGCTGGAGGATTGGAGTCAAGGGGGTTAAATCTCAGGGCTGCCCAACTGTACTTTTCATTGTATTATGGTTGAGGATTAACTGTATTGTTATTTTTTGTGATATGAGGGGTGGGCTGGTGAGAAAAATAGATGGGAGGGGGGACTGGGAGATGTTGGGGTTTTTTATATTGTATTTTTTTGTTCATTGGATGCTTCCCAGAATTCTCTCTTTTCCCCCCCCTTTCTTTCTTTTTTTTTTTTTAAAGGGTCTCATATAAATCTGTCTATATTTTGGATTTTTATCCCACCCTCCCCTGAAAGCTGAGTTTGGCTCACAGCACAGAATATGCGTGTGTGCATATACATAGACACACGTACGCACATATGTATCATACATTTAATGGAGAGAAACAGGTACACATCATGCCACCCCTACTTTGCATAAATCTGCATACATTTATCATTGTTTTTATATGAAAATTTGTAATAGCCCCCTGACCAACTGCAGGGCTAAGCTGGAAAAAAAGATGTTTGTGAAAAAGGCTCTGTGTACACATGGTTGTATGTGCAGGACTAATGATTCAGGTTAAAACTCAACTTATTAAAAAGTCAAAATTTTAAAATGAGTGCACTGACTTTGACTGTAAAGTTTAATTTCTAAAGACACTTGCAGGATCCCAGGTGGAAGCAGCCAGTTTCTTTCAGCAGCTAAAAAACCATCGCTCAAAAACACTCCCATAGCGCTGCTACCTCTTAGTTTTCAGCTCCCTCTTGCCTGGGTGTTACCTTTCTCAAAGCTTATTAAAGTGAGAAACGGTGCCCTACCTCTGCTCCCCAGCAATGAATGAGTTGGGGCCTACAATCTCAATTTCAGTTTCGTTTCCCTTCCTGTCAGCTAGCTTTTTCTCCAGCTGGATTAATGAGGTGTTAATGATCAACACTGTCTTGTACCCCATACAAACCAAACAATGCTGTGAGCCCAATACAAGATCACAAAACCTGTTAGGTTTACTGGGTAAAAAGTACCTTTGAAGGGTATGGTATACACATGCACGGTGTGTTGTAAGTCACCCTAAACTTTCAGGTAAGAGAAAAATCCACATTGATACAGTGTCCTTTGAGAGAGAGAGAATGTACAAAAGTAAAAACCAATAAGATTAAATTATATATCAACCAAATTCATATTTCAGGGGAGGGTGGGATAATATAATAATATAATAATACTCAGCTTTCAGGGGAGGGTGGGATAAAAATGAATATATATCAACCACCTCCGAGTCCGTGGAGCAAACAGGAGCAGTAGCGGAGGCAAGCAAAGGAGTGGTGATGGTTCCAGTTCCAGTGTCAGCAGAACCAGTAGCGGTATGCTGGGCCGGGGGCTGGAGATGGGCTTGGCGTTTGATTGGAGCCAGCCCCCCCCCCCCCAGAGACTGTGTCTGGGGGTGTCTGGCATCCCGCTCTCCTCTTTTGGAGGCAGTAGCGGAGGATGTGTTTTGCCTGCCCCTCCCCGAGGAACTTACAATAATATAGACAGATTTATATGAGACCCTTTAAAAAAAAAAAAGAAAGAAAGGGGGGAAAAAAGAGAGAATTCTGGGAAGCATCCAATGAACAAAAAAATACAATTTAAAACTCAACTTATTAAAAATAAGAGCATTCCCCAACCCTATTCCCACCTGCTGAAGTCTCAGTACCATACTCAGGATTATTATTATTATTATTATAAACATTTATATAGCGCCAGCCGTGTGACGTGTGACGTGGTGCTGTACAGAACATAGAATTAGATGCGGTCCCTGCCGGTGGCTTACAAACTAAAAGACAAAGGGGGGGAGAGACAGGGAGAGGGGACAGTGGGAGAGACAGGGGAGAAGACAAACAAACATTCAAGTGGATGCGAAGTCTCAGGTGCGTATGCTTGGCTTGGTTACAAAGAGGTTGTAGCAGCAGTCAGCGGAGGAAGGCGGACAGTAAGTGTACGGGGAAAGACTAGCAGGCGTTGGGAAAGGCAGCAATGAAAAGGTGGGTCTTGAGGAGGGATTTGAAGGAGCGGAAGGAGGAGGCAAGGCGGATGCGGGCAGGGAGGGAGTTCCAGGCATGGGGGGCAGCGAGGGAGAAAGGTCTAAGGCGGTTAGGTGAGCAGGAGAAATGAGAGCTGAACTGATGCAAGTCCAGAAATCTAATAGTGTGAAGATGTACGTGAAGCTGCTGACTATCCCATTCAATAACATTCCCTAAAAATCGGAAGTTAGAGGCAAGGTGATAACTGGCTGGAGACCCAACGTCAAACAATAGTTTTTTGAGCAGGAGCTTGACAACTGTAGTTTTAAGGGCATCTAGCAACCTATCTTCCCAAAGGGAGGTAATGACAGCCCCCATCAGCAGTGGCCCCAATGTCTCCCAGCTGGCTTTCACAAGCCATAAATCTTATTCACAACTTGTCACCTGCATCTCTCCCAAGCACACTTTCCACATTGGTATGTGACACCAACTGAAGCAGGAGTAAGCCCAAAAGACAGGGCCCCCCAAATCACAGTGATTATGAGCAATTTTCTCTGCAAAGCAGGTAGCAAACTCATCACAATGGGCAACAGATGACTTGGATACTGGCAGTGTCAAAATGGATTCTCCAGGCTGTTTGTAATCTGGAAAAGCTCTGATGGAAGGACTTTGCAGACACTATGGTAGCAACTCCCTAGCCATGTCACAGTCCTTCAAAAATGACATATGGTGCTATTGGTTGACTTCCATATGAGCCTAGTGCTACTTGCATGCTAACTACTAACCTACTGCTATAACCACCTCAGGTCCACCATATACCAAAAGGATATGGGCTGTTGCGGTGGAGAGAATGGAAGTCTGGGTGCAACTGTGTGTGGCAGTGTGCCTCTCTTCCTCTGAGGAGGGTGTAACCAAGGTAGTCTAAGGGGGGGAAAGCTTCTGCTGCTGCCACACCAGAATCTCTTCCAAGCCACTGTCTCTTAGAGCAGTACTCCCACTTGGGAAGCCCTAGGGGTTTTGAAAGTCTTCCTCCCTTATAGCCAGCCCAAACCTCCTAATAGGGGCTGTAGCAGGAGGTGGTTCCTAGGGGTTAAGTCCCTGCAGGATCAGAACCCTGGGCTGTCATTTAAGGTGGGAATCATCCACGCACACCTGTCTCATGGGAATTAGCTCAATGTTTATTAGTCTCAGTTCCTCTGTTTCTCTGGGCTGCCAGCTCATCCACCTCACATCCTGCAGGCCCAGTTTAGTCTCTCCCAGTCCATACACATATACAGCAACCCCCCAAAGTCCACTCTAGCCAGACCAGCAGGCCCCTGGCTCGCTCCAAGGCTTCCCAAGCAGCAAGCTCCCTCCTGGGCACAGGCTTCCCCAATACCTCGGTTCACAGACAACTTCCTTCCTAGTCTTCAGGACCCTGGAGAGCATAGAGTGGCAGGATTCTCCTAGGCTGAAGTCCCTTGGCTTCTCCAGGGTTCTTCCAGTAGGGTTTCATCACCAGTCAGTTCCCCTGCTAAAGGGTCCCTGGAGATGCTGCCTGTTCAGCTCCCAGGAAGAGACTGATGCCCTCTCTGGCTTCCAGCCATTTATGTGGCCAGCGTGGGCCCCTTTAAAGGGCCAATGTCCTGCCCACTCTGTCGCCTTTGTTCTCAGCCTGTTCCTGTCTCAGGCTGGTCTCTTGCTAAACCAGCCTGAGACATGCCATGCCCCTGCGCATGATCAGCGCTAAGACTGGCCCACTCACCCCCTCTTAAAAGGAGCAGCAGCCATGCAAGGCTGCTCCCTGCTACAGGGGCTTCTCTCAATGTATATGGGTCCCCAAACAAGCATAAACATAAAGACAGTCCCTTCTGGGCGTAATAAAGTGAATCCCACCTGCGTCCTTGGAGGCTTCCACACAATCTCTAGCTGATTCCCAGGCTCTGGTTTCCTGCTGGCTTGTTTGGCATGTTACTTTCTCTGTCCTTTCTGGGTTGGAGCTCCCAAAGAAGGCTTCATCCTCAGCCTCTCTTTGTAGTTCAGCTCCTTCTTTTCACCAACTGACACTGCCCCCCTTTCTTCCTGAACTCACAAGTCTTTTATAGCCAGGTGTGTGATTAGCCCAGTTGTAGTTTCAGGCTCATTTACTCACAAATGGCCTGGCTTCTTAAAGGACTGGTGATCTTTTTAGCAATACATACTATAACTCTTGTCTAAGCCCCCCACCCCCCTCTGAGTTAGTGTTAAGAGGGAGTCCTGTGCCCCTGTCACACTGCGTGAATGCCCAAGGTCAACATGCCCATGGTCAAAGTGCTGTTCCACAATTTGACTAGGCCATCCATCCATCAGTGGGTATATGCCCAGAGAGTTCTGAAATCCAAATGCCCCTGACAGGGGTAAATGACAGCATGGATCTGGGCTCTCAGAAGGTAACCATCTGATCATGACAGCGGCTTCTTTATGACACCCCAATAATCAGAACCCCCATTTCCAGGCTGGTGCTGAACATTAAATCCAACAAGTGACCTGCCTCATGTGTTGGGCTAGATATTATCTGGGATAGATTCCTGGAGACCAGGAAGTCCTGCTCTAGCTATAAAAGGGTGGCATTGGCATGTATGTTTGAGTCACCCAAGACTCACTTCTGAGACCAACTTGGTCAGGGAGTCTGGTGTGCAGCAGGATGGTCAGTACACCAACAGAATCCTCAATTTATCCTAGATCACAAGCACAAGGTGGACACACCCTAAGTTGGACAAGTCAGACATCAGATGCCTTTTAACAGGCCAGATTTTCTTTACAGATAACCCCCACTCCACAAACCTATGACCTCTGATCACAGGCTGATGCAGGACGGCAGTGGTAAGGGAAGAATGCAAGCTCCAAAGGCCACCGAGAAGTTGGGGCATAGGTGCTTGCAGGGTACACTCAGAAAGAGGAGGGTCCAGACCACTGATCTGTACTACTGACCTGTCCTCTATCCATGTATGCATGCCCTCATCTCTGCTCCTTTACTCTGAGCTCAGTTTTTAGTGTAATTTATGCAAGGTCAGCAGCTTCATCCTGAAAAGTATCAAAGATGGTTGATGTTTTATTCACCACTGGTCTTGCATTAAACAACACGGAGGAACTGGAGTCCCCACTAGACTTAACCCCTACAGATCCCTAGACAGAGAGAAGCAGACAGAGGGTACTTCCCAAGCCCAGCATCTCCCAAGGCAGGGCTAATGTAGAAAGAATTAAAAAATAAAAATAAAAACAGCACTGTGATGGGAAAACTGCAGGGATGCATGTCCAGTCAGGGCAACCCTGTTGTAAGTCCCAAATGAAGTTGGGTCACACTATGCTGTACATCAGGAATATAACCAAGTTTGGAATGGGCTCCCTCCATGCTCCATCAGCCAGGGGTGCCTGGCATTGATATAATGTGTGTGCAGGCTCCGGATGCAGCTGTACCCCCTGTATGTATGTATTTATTTATTTATATGCTGCCCTTCCCATAAAGGTTCAGGGTGGCTTACAATCAACAAACAAAAATTCCCTGCCCACCCCCAAACCCATACAACCCTATCCTTGCCTCCAACAAGGGCGCTCCTGAGGGGATGATGAGCTACCACCCATTACCAACCTTTGAGTCCTCCCAGCCAGGAGTGAGTGGAATCCATTCGAGAGCAATTCCACAAACCCGTCAGGTCATAAAGTCATGATCAGAAGCCAATGAGAGATCTAACAAAATGAACCAGATACAACTGCCCTTGTCAATTGCCAAACGGAGGTCATCAACCAAGGTCACAAGTACAGTTTCAGTGCCATGCCCAGGGAAAAATCCTGACTGATATGGAGAAATCCAATAGCATCAAGATGTGCCTGAAG
Source organism: Sphenodon punctatus (assembly GCA_003113815.1). Lineage (NCBI taxonomy): Eukaryota > Metazoa > Chordata > Lepidosauria > Sphenodontia > Sphenodontidae > Sphenodon > Sphenodon punctatus. Next base: position 3,359,555 of record QEPC01001547.1, read on the forward strand.
CTCTAAGGCAACCACCCATGCAATAACTTTCCCTAAGAAGGGAAGATGAGAGATGTGACGTTAGCTGGCAGGAGAGTCAACGTCAAGAGATGTTTTTTTCAGCAGGGGTCAGACAGCCACAGTTTTAAGGCAGTCAGGCACCCTGCCCTCCTAAAGGGAAGGATTGACACAACCCCAGCTAGTAATGGCTCCAAGGCCTCCTGACTAGACAGGATGGGTGTGGGAAAATAAAAGTATAATCCATATTAGCCACTTGCACAATGAAGCATTACTCATTTAATGTTATGCTTTATGTCCTATTTCATGCTCATGTGGAAAACCATATAGATAAGCTTCTATACCTGATTGAATTTCTGATGCTTCATGTACTAGCACTTCAAACTAAATGCATGAAAGGGAAGGAGGATGGAATCAAGTGTGTCAAAAAGCAATAAATCAGGTTGATATCCGTTGTTTCAATGTTTACTTCACATCCTTTACCTGCACTGACATTTTGCAAATGCCATCTATAGATCACACCAAATAAGCACGGTCTGACTGTGCTATGTGGTTGTGGAATAGATATTAAATGTGATATATTTACACTGTGGTTTTTGTAGCTACTCGATGTCATACTTTTCTCATGTTGACAGCCTGCACTGCACTGACCTCAACAATACTGGCAAAATAAGAACATAAGAAGTGCCATACCGGGTCAGACCAATGGTTCATCTAGCCCAGCATCGTGTCTCTGAAGGTGTCCAGTCACATTGGCTTGGGAGAAGCACCCAACAGGTCACAATAGGGGATCCATTCCCTATTGTTTCCCCCCAGCTCCCGTCATGTTCCCTGATCCTGTCTGGCTAATAGTTGCTAATGGACCTATCTTCCAGAAACTTGTCCAAACCTTTTTTAAACTCAGCTATAGTACTGGCCCTTACCACAGCCTCTGGCAGTAGATTCCACAACCCAATTATACGCTGAGTGAAAAAATACTTTCTTTTATTTGTTTTAAACTTGCCACCCATGAGTTTCATGGAGTGTCCCCTAGTTCTAGTACTAGCTGAGAGGGTAAATAACTGCTCCTTGTTTATTAGTTCCACACCACTCATGATTTTATAGACCTCTATCATATCTCCTCTCAGTCGTCTCTTTGCCAGGCTGAAGAGCCCCAACCTACCAAGCCTCTCCTCATACGGGAGCCCTTCCATGCCCTTGATCATTTTTGTTGCCCTTCTCTGCACCTTTTCTAGTTCAGCTATGTCTTTTTTGAGATGGGGCAACCAGAACTGCACACAATATTCGAGGTGCGGTTGCACCATTGATTTGTATAGAGGCATTATGACCTCCTCAGTTTTATTCTCTACCCCCTTCCAAATAATTCCTAACATTCGGTTTCCTTTTTTTTTACTGCTGCCACACACTGTGCTGTGGATTTCATTGTCTTGTCCAAAACCACCCGCAGATCCTTTTCCTGAGTGGTAACTCCTAGCTTACAATAAAGTGCTAGTGTCACTGCAGGTGCTCAACAAAGCTGGAAAATTCTTATGATGCTTTCCCCCCACCCCTCCAGAGCCTTGCTTGAAAACAAGAAGTGTAAGACCATTAAAATTAAATTTACTGGGTTGAGTTAGGATAAAGGGAGCGAGTGTCCATCTTTCCCTGTGTGTTCCCCTCACCCTTGTCCATCTTAGACTGTTAGCCCACTGGGCAGAGACCTTTCTCTGAAAATCTGTGACTATAAAGCACTGCATATGCCTAGTAGTGCTATAGGAATGATTAGTAGTAAGTAGTAATGTCTTCAAGTTCTGCTAACTCAAGCTCTCTGCTAGCTCCACTACAGAGCATTCAAAGTGCTCACTTTCTGGCATAGAAATAGGAGAGGATAGCATAGCAAGCTAAAGGAGGAAAGCATGGAGGGTAGAAGACAGGGGAACTCCATTCATTCTGCAAACTTTAAACCCATTGCTCTCTGCTACACATAAGCCTTAGGATATTTGTTGGGATTTTCCAAACTTCTGAAAATCTTAATAGCAATCAACAGGGACTTACTCGCTGGTCAAGAGCCCACCAAGCTTCAACAAGATCATCAGTGCTCTTATGACATATGTACTCCTGTGAGATTTTTTTTCAGGATACCAGACCCAAAAGTGGGGGCTTGGCCGGCAGTGTGTTGGTTGTCACTCTAGGGTCTGTATCCCAGGAGCAAGCCAAAGTCTGGAGCAGAGTCTGCAGCAGGGGTTAATAGCTATGAGGGTCAGTAGCTCCTTCTGACACCAGGTTCAGAGGACAGACCAGAGGCCTGGTCTACCCTCTGAGAGCATGAGAGAGGATGGGGGAGTTGAGGAGCAGTCAAAGACTCAAGTGTGCGTAGAGGAGGCAGGCATAGAGTAGAGTGTGGGTAGAAGAGGTCAGGCAAGGCAGAGCAGGGTGAAACAAAGTAGTCCTGCGCCACAGGCTCCCAAACTATGGGACGGGACCCTAACTGGGGTCACATCATCTGTGGATGAGTCATGATCTGATTGATACTTTATATAATTTGCATTATCTTTGTTGTACTCTGGGGTTACAGGATTATAGCCAAGTCTCAAAATGGGGTCACAGGCAAAAAGGTTGGGAATCATTGTCCTATGTGCTGACAGGTTGGGTCTATGGCCGCTTTCTCACGTTGTGTGTGTGTGGGACTTCTGTGAGGGCAATCACAGCTCTGTTCTCATTGGAATTAGTGCACATAGAAATGCACTATTCCACTTTTCTCTGATGATAACACTCGCACGTGACCGGGTCCCCTGATCTTACAATCATGTAGCAATCAGCATTTCTAAGTATGCTAATTTGTGTGAGAAGAGAGCCATGATTGCCCTCGTGGAAGTTTCCCCTCCTCCCAGATAATGCGAAAAAGTGGCCTATGTCTGGTTGCCTTTGATCCAGTATATAGGGAATCTTACAATAATTTAAAACAAAATATAGAACACATTTACGTATATAAATCCCGACCCCAGGACCTTCTCTTATCCATTCAGGAAGCAGGATCCTACAAGCCAAATAGGATCCTAGTCATGGCAGATTTCTCCCTGTCTGCAAGCCTGAGGGACCCAGATTCCATACCCGCAGGTGTTGGGTCCTGACAAATTCTTACATATGCTGCCTTATGCTACAAATGCTGTAGTGTTTTCTATTTGGACTCTTTCCAATTCCTGGATCTGGCCCACGGATCCAGCCTCTACCTACAAGCACTGAAAGAGTGAGCTCAGGAACAGGGAGTGGAGATGCGGGCATGCACTCAAAGGCAGGGTATGGCTCTATCACATAGACCCATGAACTGGTCTCCATCCCCCTTCCAGCGATGTGGGGCGGAAAATTTTCCGCAGAAAAATTTCCACAATGGAAAATTTCTGCAAACAGTTTTCACTACCAAATTTTTCTGTGGAAAATTTTCCAGGGCTATAGGAAATTTTGCACAGGAAAATGTTCCAATTCAAAATGTTCTTATGCAGATTTTATGCAAATAAATGTTAATGCAAATAAGAAAATTTGCATGGGTAAATTTTCTGATCAAAATTTCCCCCCAAACCCACATCACTGCCCCCTTCGTTCCCTCATCCTTAGTACATGTTCAAAGTAGCCCATGTGAAGAAAAGCGCTCCCCATCCCTGTTCTAAATAGACATGCACAGGCAGACAGCGGGATGTATATGTGTGTGTGTCAGTTGCTGCCACCCTTGGGCTAGGATTTGCGCAGGGACCAATGCCCAAAGTAGGCATCGGGGTCTCTTGTTTCTCTCCATCTCTCCTAGGGATATTTACCCCCTAGTTCCCACCACTATGGCTCCAGGATTCTTCCTCACAGCCACTCCCTGACTCTTCATCTTAGGGGGTAGAGAGCTGCTGCACTGCCAGCTGTATCAGAGTCGCCCTGCACTCCCAGCATCACCTCTCAGTGCCTCTCTGACTCACTGGCTTCACTCCATATCTGTACCATGGTGGCACTAGCAGTGGCAAATGTTCAATGGGGCCGGTCAGAAATGTTTCCTCTATTTATTTAATTAACCTGAATGAGGAGTGATATGAATGTTCTCGGTGTGCGTGTATGCTTTCTGTACAGCACATAGCTGAAAAAAATAACCAACAAGAATATTGCTCATACTCCTCTGTTACACAATACCCACTGTCCCCTCCACAGTCTAGTATTCCCATACCACCACTACACACATTTCTCTGCCAGCCCCTCCCCCATATATACTTCCAAGCAACCCCTCCCCACAGTTACCAGCAGAATGGTGGGGCAGGGAAGACATTAACTCCCCATTCCCCCAAGGCTGTATGTAGGCCAGGTTCATGAGGTTGTGGAGTGGGCAAGGAAGGAATACGAGTACAGGGGAAGAATTTGGGGTCCAGATGAGATGGGGTTTTTGGAGTGGGGATCTGTGTGTGTGAATGTGTTATATTTTGTTTTAAAATTGTTGTAAGCTGCCCTGACCCTTTCTGGATAGGGCAAGATATAACTAAAATATAGTATAGAACGAATGGAACTCTCCTTCCCCTCATTCCCCCCTTTTAAGCTGTGGAGTGGTCCTTTCCCCTTTCTGTCTGTTCACGCAGGAGGAAGTGATGTGGATGGCTGCTCACAGTTCCTCCCCTAGTACAGTCTCTCATTCATCCCTTCTGGAGGCCAGGCTGTAGGAATGGAGAAAAGAGAGAAGCCACCTCCCCATACTCAGAACTTAGCAGCCGGTGGATTGGAATGCCTTCCTAGTCCCTTTGCCCAGATCCTAGAGAGCAGGCAGGGTCTCCGGGCAATTCCCATTTAGTGGAGGGCAGGGAGCAGAGCTGTGGTGCCTTGTGTCCAATTAGGCATGAATCTAACCTTGCCTATATTTGCTCTCTGCCTCCCAGCAACAGAGAAAGGAATCTGATAGCTTTTGTTTCAGCTACTGATCCTCTAACCCAACAGCTCAGGGAGAACCCTGCTGTTCACCAGGCATGTTTGCAGGAATTCATGAAGTATTGGGCCCTAGGCATGGGTCTTGCTCACCTGTCCTGCAACTCTCCATATGCTATCTAAAAAACAAGTCGAGTTTTCAACTGTGAACTTTTCAAAACAATTAAAGAGAGTTACATTTTTCCATTTCAACAATTAAAGCAATCTCACTTATATTTTCTCATTCAAAACAGTCATGTTGTGAGCTTGGAAACACTTAGAATGCACTGAATCAACATATTTATATGATCAAGACTAAGAGTTAAGTGGTTGTTTGTAGTTTTCTCTACCATTATTATTTCTGGTTTAAACTAAGTAGCTAATGCATACAAGAGACCAAAACATAAGCAGCATGAAATGTAGTATATTGTTGCTTCTATTCATTTTCAGATGGAGATGACAAGAGTGGAATTATCTCAAAAAGGATCAATGTAACCCGACTTTCAAAAATATATTTTATATTTCAGTGACATATTGAGCTAAAAGAGGTTCTACTCAAAGGGACTATCCAAGGTCAAGGAATTTCATTTAAGATCATGCATTTTAAATTCTTCAAAGCAAGGATCAATCTGTGTATGTAAACTGCTAGCACACTTTTGTGTACAGTCTATAATTCTGTAAATAAAAATAATTATGTATGATAGGCTGTTGATGCTGCTAAGACATTAGGAGGAGTTTGCACACTGTAAGCATCTAGCTACAAAGCATAAGCTGTCACTTGAAGAGTGTAGAAACCACAAGAGAACTCAAATTTTATAGTTCTGAACAGCAATTTTTCAAGTTAAGCCGAGAAAAACATTACTAACCTGAACAAGAACAAAGTAGCGTTTTTTCCATCTTTTCCACACCTTCTGTCCAAGAGCATATAAATACCTGCCAAGTACAAAGAAAAATAGCTCTCTATTAACTGTTATAAGGACTAAGTATAAATACTTGCACTACTTACTACTACTGGGCCTTCGTTTGAAACTGAGAATTGACATTGTAAACAGAAGTCATCACCTTTATTTATTTACATCATCAAGGATTCATGAATGCAAATATTCATCATTACTGAAAACCAGGGCCAGTCCAGCTTTGTCATCCTCAGAAGGCTGGGATGAGCTGTCTAGAGTGTCTACTCCTCACCAAATAGCGGACAACTATAACAACCTAATAGCAATGATATGACAAAGGACAGACACAGTCTAGTAGCACTGATATCTGAAAACAGTAGTTCTCAGTAAGTGGGTCAAGACCAACTGGTCCAAGGAAGGTTTTAGGCAAGTCCCAGGCAGAGCCTGGTGTATCCTGGGCTTGGAGTGGCCTGGTGAAACTGCATTGTATTCCCTGCCACATTCCCTCCTGCTGTCTCTTCTGGCCACCTATGCTGCTAAGGGCTGGGGTAGGCTAGGTTTCCCACAGCTTCCTCACTTCTCTAAATTCTGCATCTTGCTGCTTCCAGTCACCTTCCCACTGCCAGGTCCCTCTTCTGCTGCCAGGATCAGATCGCAGGTTTTAAAAAAAAATAAAAAAATGTTTTGGTGGGTCTCACCCACAAAAAGGTTGAGAACCACTGTTTTAAAAGATTAATCTGCAAGTCTTTTATGCAACCAAGAGAAACTGCAAAAAGGAGAAAGAAATAGCACAACAAAGCATGACTTAGCAAATCAGAATACCTACAAACACAGCAATATTATGTCAAAGAGTTAGGCTACTTTTAGATAAGCGGGTTGCAGTCGCACGATCCACTCAAGCAATTTTTCAAAAGTGACGAGGGATGCAATCGCATGCACTCATGGTGGTCACACATTGTGTACCGACTGTGAATTAAATACCTCGATGTGTGAGGTATTTAATTCGCGGTTGGTAAACAATGCGTTACCACCTTGAATGTGCATGATTGTGTCCCTTGTCAGATCTAATCCCACCTCGTGGGATTTTGAAAAAAATCGCACGAGCGGGTTGTGTAACTGTGACCCGCTCATCTAAAAGCGGCCTTAGACTGGATGATTCCACTTAGGCTGTTTGCTCCATGAAAATGAAATATTTTTATTTATTAATTTATATTTTCCCTACTGCGCCAAGTATGTTACATGTGGGATTGTACAGTTAACTTTGAAAGATATATTTTTTTAAAATTAATCAGTAAAATCACAAATGAATTCTCCCTAGGTAAACAGAACCAAGCCTCATAAAAGACTGACCCCAAAACAGGACAGTGAATATGACTGAACTTCTAGTCCACAAAAAGAGAAGCTTGAAAGCTCTGGAACAACAAAGGTCAGAAATACTTTCCAATGAAACACGATATACCTGGTGTTGGCATTAGGAAGGAAGCTATTATCTATGATTACATTTATTGCAACGAGCACTTTGCAATGCCAAACAAACAGCTCTTGGATCCATCATGCTTCTAAAACATCAGGTTGCAGAGGTGGACAGGCACTTTTCACAAATTCCATCTGATCAGAAAGCTGCAACCCTTTCTTTCAGATTTGGACCTGGCCACTGACAATCCATGCCTACTGCAATGTGCTCTATGTGGGGCTGCCCTTGAAAACTGTTCAGGGGCTGCAAATGGTGTGGAATGCAGCAGCCTGCCTCCTGACAGGGTTGGGTTGCCAGAAGCACATTGCACTGGTTCTCTACAGTCTTCATTGGCTCCCAAGAGAATTCCAGGCACAATTCAAGGTGCTGGTTTTGAGCTATAAAGCATTGAATGGAGTGGGCCCTATGTACCTAAAGAACTGACTTCTCTCATGTTCTCTTGCGCTCCCTCAAGTCAGCCTCTTGCAAGTTTCATCATTGCACCAGGTTCAGAAACCTGTATGCTCTACAGCTTTGGAATTCCCTTTCCCTAGAGGTTTGCCAATGCCCAAGCTTAAGCATTTCCCCGAGGCAATGTAAAACTTTTTTATTTGGTCAGACCTTTAGCAGGCAGGGATACAGTTTTGGGGAGTGGTTTTAAAATTTTATATAGCTTATATTTTTATGCATTTTATTCTGTTATATTTCATACGTATTTATTTATATTCTATGATGCAAATAGGCCTGAGCTTTTGAGGAAAGACAGTTAAGAAATCTAAACAAACAAAGACAGAGATACATTTGTCATTCTTTTTTAAATGAGACAGAATACTTTTGCAGATTGTCCATAAGTTTGTTTCAGTGTGTCTGAGTTAATAAAAGTCTGTCAAGTGCAGAGACAGGATGTGGATTCTTGTTTACCAAATGGAACAGATATTGGTTTGCCAAAGCAGCTCTCCAAATCTTGAAGTCAGTAGCAATGGCTATGGCACATGTGTACACACAAAGTCAATCTCCATTCAGTACAGAGATACAGCAGTGCTTGCCTACGCACTTCACTGTGTACTCCAACTCTCTCTCGAGACACAGAATGTAGCATGTATAAATATGTTCCAATTTTCTACTATCCTTTTGTGTTTTAAGTCCCGCTTACACGTTGCTAGTGGCAAGCACATGGAAAATCCAGATTTTTAGACTCTCATTTACTCCTCCTACACATTTTCATAATGGAAAAAAACCAAGCATGCCCATATTCCAAATGGATACTACTTATACTGGATATATGGCATTTACATGCTAGCAATGGGTCAAGACATAACCGATTTTGTTATATTTATAATTTTAATTTATTATGTTGGACACAGGATCTCCTGGCAGATCCTTTTATTTGTACCCTGGTACAAATCTCTACTATAATTGAATAGTGTGTTGTTTTTTCAGTCCTGGAGAGAGGAGACAATTTGGTTTGTGTACCACAGGTCTGTTTGTAAGATTACTATGTGATTGTGCTCTGTATGAATACTCAAGCCTGCTGTGTAATTCCTATCTTCTTCTCAACTATACGATTATCCTGAATTCAAGAAAAAGAAAGTTTAAGAAACGAGGTGTGTAAATCAAACTAGTCGAAGATAGGGCCTACCGAGACCACATATTTAACTTCAATGTATGGTGTTACCCAATAAAATAGCGTTTACCACACTACATGTCAGAAACCTACTCTACTGTCTAATGTGAAGTTTTGTCTTTTTCACATGTTTTTTTTTAAAGGCACGCAAGCATACTCCAAGACTGATAAATGTATTCTTTTTGCCAAACACAAGCCAATCTTTTCTTCCTTTTACTTTTCTCACCTTTAATTAATTATACTTGGGCAGGAATCCATGTTCACTGTGTTTTCCCCATTGGGGAAATAAGCCCTACTTGGGATCAATAATAACTTATATTGCCTGAAACAACATAAACACTTTTCTGCATTATTCCTGGGAACTGGTTTGTTAAGCAGCAAGCTCAGAACTCAAGACCATAAACGATTGTACTTGTGCCCGCACTACCCACAAGAACAGACGCCAACATGTTGTGGGATAATGAAGGCATCGGCCGCAACTTTATTACATAATATATACATAACAAACCAGGACAAAACACTACAAAAACCCTCCTGAACCTGGGCATATAGAAGATAGGAACCATGCCGTATAAAGCAAGCAGGAGGGCTGATCTAATCCTCGCCCCCCTGCCCGGGTGATTCGACCCTTCGAATTCACCCTCCCCTTGGGTCAGGGTGGGGTGAGGCCCCCTGCCAGCCGCCAAGAGCCTGGATCGGGGTCCCCGCACCTAAGACCCCCCCAGCTCCCCAAGCGGTGATGGGGGTATTTGCACCCCCCATAGCCCTTAGGGGGCCTCACCAGCACATGATTCCTAACCGCTAACCGCCATGAAAAGGGGGAGGACCCTTCACTCACCCCTTTTACCCCACACAGGTATCCCCAAATACTGATGTAAAGCATCCCTTAAAGCAGCAAGCCAGAGTGCATTTCCCCGCTCAGACAAGCGAACTCCATCCTTCAGATACAGCCCTGGGTTGCTGCACACAATCCACTGGTGATGCACTATCTGGCCCCCAAAGCTCTCCATTAAGGCCCAAATTGCCCTATTAATTTTGTGCTTTGCTTGCTCGATCTTAGTCGGCTTGTTGGCGTAACACCACGTTTGGTGCTCCAGCAGATCCGACCAAGATATGGAACACTGTAGCCACTCAGCAACCAGTTGGGAGATGTCTCCATCCATCTCACCCATGAGTCACCAAGTGCTGCCCAGTCCCAGGTCATTCTCCCCCAAGTGAATGACGAGGATGTCCGGTGGTCCAAAGCGAGCCGCCCTGCGGTACAGAGATGGCAGTAACTGCCCCCACCGCATCCCACTGCGACCGAACCAATAAAGCCATGCACGCAGACCACAACCCAGCTGGGAGCCAAAATCGGAATTAGCTGCCTGCCATTCAGCCCAGCGCACAATGCTGTGCCCGCATATCCATATGGTGAGCAGCCGCGCTGTGTCTGTGGATGACAGAAACACATGGTTATGATCCCAGAGGTCGCACATAGGTGCGGTATGCACCGGAGCGCCATCTATATATCGCCATGATCTGGGATGTGGATATCCCACCTGCCGCCCCGATCTGAAATGAGTGCGAGCCATATTCGTAGGGGGGAAGGCCAAGTATAGCAATGCACTTTCACAAAACCACTGAAAACTGAAATTTATTTAAGTACGTTCCCACCAAATACATGGAAAAGGGGCCATGAGCGGGTGGGCGCGATTCCAAATAAGCTGCAATGGCAGAGACTGGACACACCACCCCCGCTGGCGAACAGTGCAGTGCTATTAGGTGGCCCCTTCCCAACTGGTCCCCTTTTGACCTCTGAATAGTGATGGCGACGGAGTCAGTTCCTAGAACCACATCCCGCAACTCCAGGGCAGTACCTAACTGATCTTGCTGAGAAGAGGGGACTAGCTCGCTAATTCGCAGTGCTGCAAAAAATGCTGTAGTGTAAGCGGCACGGAAAAGCAACGTCTCATAAGGCGAGGAAGAGATCTCGGGAAGTGCAACGACAAGACAGGCTAGCACACTGATGGGTATCGGCCTGCGAGTGCCCTTTCTAGGCCTTCAAACTCTGGCCCATTCCTACACCGCCTTCCAGAGTCTGAAGCCTGCACAAGGGTCTTGGATCCCTTGTGCCTTGCTGAAAAAGGTTGTGGCTGCCAGGAGACATTTTATAGTGCGTGGAGCCAAACGAATCACACACAGATGTGCCGTAAACCATTCAACATGGCAAGGAGGAATGGGCCATATCTCCTGGATGTTGTGAGTGGTCAAAAACCTGCGGAAATCCCTAAGTGAGTTCACATAAGTGAACGAGTTCACCACGTTTAGCTTGAAATGGCAGATCTAATGCCGCTGTCTAACTTCCTCTTCCAAGCATGCACAATACCACCGGCATCACCTCGGGGTTGCTGTTGGTGCCCGGCGCCAGGTAACGTAAACGCTCCATCTGGAAATGAGACAGAGCATCAGCAATTTCATTCTGCACACCCGGAACATGTTTGGCCGAGAAACATGTTTGGCCGAGAAATACATGTTTAAGGCAAGACATTTTAGCACAAACCAGCGGATCAATCTCATCACCCTGTCAGATTTGCTGGACTGCCGGTTGACTACCTGCACCACAGCTTGGTTGTCTGACCAACAAACATGAGAACTGCGGAATCGCTGGTCCCAAAGCTCTAAAGCCACCAGGAGCAGAAAGAGTTCCAGGAAGGTTATGTTGCTAAGCAGGCCCTCGGCAGACCAGGCTTCTGGCCACTGCTGGGTACACCAACTACCCTGGAAGAAAACTCCAAAGCCTGTACCCCCTGCCGCATCGGATACCATCTGCAGGTCAGCCTCCAGCAGCCGCACCTCTCTCCACACGGAAACCCCATTAAAGGAGTCAAGAAAGGTTAGCCAGACCCAAAGGTTCTCCCTAAGTCCCTTGGTTATCTGAATACAGTGGTTGGGGGGCGGCAATCCCAGATATGGTCCGGCACAGCCTGGCACAGAAAGCCCTATTTATTTATTTATTTATTTATTTAAAAGCATTTTTAGCTGTCCCCTCATGCCTACGGCATCTCAGAGTGGCGTACAACACTACAATAACAATAAAAAATGTTTAAAAGCCATCAACAAAGAAATTAAAAGCAATCCCCTCCAACCTCCCCCCCCTCATTCCCAATACCCCCAGTTACCCAACCTTCCCCTCCTCCCCTCCGAAGGCCTGGGCGAACAACCAGATCTTGCAGGCTCGATGGAACACCAGCAGACCTGGGGCCAGGCGGGCTTCCTCCGGGAGGGAATTCCAGAGTTATGGCCCGGACACTGAGAACACCCTCTCCATTGTGGCCCCCCGTCTCACCTGGGGGATCTCCAAGAAGGCACCCCCAGCAGACCGAAGGGATTATGATTAAGCAGAATAATTGCTCTGAGGCACGGAGGGCGAGGCGGTCCCCAAGGTATGAGGGGCCCAGACCGTGCAGGGCTTTATAGATCAATACCAACACCTTGAATCTGGCTCGGTACGCTATAGGCAGCCAGNGGGGGGGGGAGGGGAGGCTTTCAGACTGGCCAATCCCAGCGCATAGTCACACTGCGTATTCCCCCCCTCCCCGCAGCCATAATATGTGCGGGGTGAGGCCATGTCTGAAAGTGGCCATGATCTCAAAGGGTATCTTAGGTTTGGAACAGCTATGAGGACTGCCTGAAGGGTGCTAAAGTAGAAGATGTTACGAGATGTCGAGACAGGATTTTAGAGAATGCTGAAGAGCTGGTTGTCATGATACATATGGGTTCCAACAACATAGGGAAGTGAAGGGGGAAGATTCTGGAGGGTAAATTTATACTGCTAGGAAAAAGTTTGAAACTCAGAACCTGCTCTCTGAAATGCTTCCGGCATCATCTGCAGGGCCAGTACAACATGCTGAGCTCCAAAGTCTCAATACAGGAATGAAATGATGGTGTAGGGAAGTGGGTTTTAGGTTTATCAGGAACTGAGGAACCTTTTGGGAAAGGACAAACCTATAGATGAGGAATGAGATCCACCTTAACAAAAATGGAACTAGACTACTGGCACATAAAGTAGAAAGGTAGAGGAATTTTTCAACTAAAGACTGGGTGGGGGAAAGTCAACAAGCGCTGGTGAGAATGCAGTTCAGGCAGAGTCTTTCCTTAGGGATAATGTCATAAGAGGGAAGAAAGGGAAGAAACTGTCTTCCTTGTTCCTTCCTCCTTAGGTTCACTGGATGGGAGGGGGAAAGGAGAGAGCTCCACCCCCTCTTTCTTTTTACAAGAGGGGAGATGCCTGGGACTTGTTTGGGGTCCCTGGACTCCTTGTTTGGAGGGAACAACAACAGAAGGTGGTTATCGGAGTCAGACTAGAGTGAGCAGGAGGTCTCATTCTTTCAGAAACTTGCTAAGTTAAAAAAAATTAAAAATCCCCTGCCTTGATCTCCTGTACATTGTTTGTTTGCTTGTGCTTTCTATTGTCCTCTTCAATCCCTCTCCACCCTCATGCATTACAGGCAGGGTAATTACTAATTTTGTGAGCCCAGTTGGGAGGGTTGTGTTGCCTCGCCTCCTATTCTTTAAAATATTTTCTTGGCACTTGCTGTTTTAGTTTTTCACCCTGTGTGAGATCCTGTCACCCTAATTGTCTGCTTTCTGTTTGTTTTGGGGTGGTTTTTTNCGCACCCCAAACCCTCTCACAATCTCCCCCAGGGGCTGCATATACACATTAAACAATAGTGGAGATAGGAGCGAACCATGCAGAATGCCGCAGGATAATTTTATTTATTTATTTATTCATTCATTCATTCATTCAATTTGTAGTCTGCCCCTCCTGCGAACAGCTCGGGGCGGCTAACAGGTTAGCCCAGGGGCTTGATGTTTCAGCCCCCAGCACCACCCACTGGCTTCTCCCAGAGAGGAATGAGTGGAACCACCCAAGGACAATCCCGTCCAGGCCCCCCAGGTCTCGCAACTGTCTCAACAGCAGCCCATGGTCCACGGTGTCAAAAGCGGCCGAGAGCTCTACCAGGATCAGAAATGTTGAACATCCTGCGTCCATCTCCCAGTAGAGATCATCCACCATGGCCACCAACGCCGTCTCAGTATCATAGCCGAGGTGGAACCCAGATTGAAAATGGTCAAGGAAACCGATGTTGTCCAAATGCGCCTGGAGCTGCAGTGCCACTGCCCGTTCAATAACCTTCCCTAAAAAGGGAAGATTAGAGACGGGGCAGTAGCTGGCGAGGGCTATCTGGTGCTACAGCCTTGCAGACAAAATTCAAGTGTCCGAGCAAAACCTGCATAGCCCTTAGGGGCACCTTGCGGGCGGCCACGGTGCCATGTAACAGCCACCACAGGGATGAGAGTTTCTCTGGCGGAAGGCTGGACGTGCCCGCCACTGTGTCAATTTGGATGCCCAGGAAGGAAAGCCTGGTAGACGGCCCATCGGTCTTTTCGGCAGCCAACAGGACGCCCAGTTCTGTCGCCACGGAAGCAAATGTAGCCATTAACCGTGCACAGTCCTTGGAGCCTGCCCGCCCCGAAAAGAGATAATCATCCAGATAATGTGATATGGAGGGCAAACCCGCCCTCTCCTTCACTGTCAACTTGATCATCGTGCTGAATCGTTCAAACGCAGCGCAGGAAATAGAGCAACCCATGGGCATCGCCTTATCATAGAAAAACTGGCCTCGAAAGGTGAAACGCAGGAGGTTGAAGTCCTGCGGGTAAACAGGCAGTAGCCGGAAGGCCGATTTTATATCGCAGTTCCCCATGAGAACTCCATGTCCCCCTGCCCGAACGATACGCACCGCAGCATAGGAGCACAAAATACAGTGTATGAACCAGGGGTGGATTGGCCATTCATCCCACCGGGGGGATTCCCGGTGGACTGGGCCAGTTGGGAGGGCCGGTCCCGCAGTCTCTTTTTTTTTCCCCTTTAAAATTTTTTTTAAAAATAATTGTCGGTCCCAAACCCCACCCCTGGGTCGGGATGGGGGGGGAGGGGGCTCGAGTCTTCAGAGTTCGCCCTCCTGGAAGTTGCTTTCATACTACTTCCAGGAGAGTCTGGCCAGGCGCCTTCCCGCTCCCTCCTGGAAATAGTATAAAAGCAACTTCCGGGAGGGTGAAGACTCGTGGTACAGGCGTGCGAGCTGCGAGGCTGCAGCACTTACAGGCAGCGCAGAGGCAGCGAGAGTGAGCAGAGCAGACTGAGAGCGGCACCGGCGGCTGGAGTTGAGGTGGGAGAAGGAAGCCAGGACCGGGCCGTCCCAAAGGAAGAGGAGGCAGCGGCGAGGAACGAGCGAGCAGTAGTTGCGGAGCCAGGAGCCTGGCTGGGGGCTGGGGCTTGGGCCTTGTGGGGGCTGGGGGGAGCCTGGCTGGGGGACTGGCTTGGGGCCT
>QEPC01001547.1:3379300-3394434 GCA_003113815.1 Sphenodon punctatus
CTGGAAAAAAGACTGGGCCCTCCAGGAACTACTAGATTCCCAGGCCGCCTTACGGAGGAATCCAAAATCCTGATTTGACAGAACCATATTATTGATATGCTACCTTGAACTAAGGGACCCACCATTGTTGGGAGAAGCCCTGGTACTGGTGGATGAAGGAGTGGCTGTAGGGGTGTGTGAGGAGGCCAGTTTATAAATTTAGAATTCGTAGTCTTATGAGGAGGGCCTCTTTCTTGTCAAGAGGCTCAACTTTCGCAGGGGAGTTGTGTGAGAAGGCAGCTGTGCGTTAGCAGAAAGGGTGCATTCCTTCAAGGCTGTTCCTTAATTGTGTTCCAGTGAAGCATTACTACAGGTGCGAGGAATGATGCCTTAATATACAATGTAGATATTGGAAGTCTGGTATCAAATCTCCCCTTAGTCTTCTCTTTGCTAAGCTAATCCTGAGTGCATTCCTTCAAGGCTGTTCTTTAATTGTGTTCCAGTGCAGCATTACTACAGGTGCAAGGAATGATGCCTTAATATTCAATAATGTAGATATTGGAAGTCTGGTATCAATTCTCCCCTTAGTCTTCTCTTTGCTAAGCTAAACACAGGGCCTGTGGAATACTAGTGCAGCTGGTGTAGGTATGAAGAAGTCTTACGGTAGGATGCATAGCAAGGGACAGTGATTTTTTCAGTTGGGGGCCACTGAGCACTGAAACTGAGTGATTTGGGGAGCCAGAGCACTGAAAAGAGGGCCAGTACGCCCACCAGTGGCAGTCTCCCACCCCCCACCCCGCAAGTCCCCCATAACCTCCCACTCACCCCTGCCAGGCTGCTGAGGATCTGAGTCTAAGGACTCAGCTCTGATAGACCCCAAATCTGGTGCTCTCTGCGCACCCCCAAGGCACGCCCCTTTGACCTGTTTCCGGCGTGCCGGCAGCAGAGCCGCTGGCACAGGACCGCTCACACTGTATTCTCCTGGGCCACTTTGAGTTCCCAATCCGCTCCTGGTATGAACAATCCTTTATGGCCTCCAGTTCTGAGCTTGCTGCTTACCAAGTCAGTTGCCAGGAATAATTCAGAGAAACCTTTATGTTGTTTCAGCTAATATAACTTACCAGTGATCCCAAATAGGGCTGAAATGAGATTTACCAAAACGGGAAACCTCATTGAAATCCCAGTTCCTGATACCATCTTGGCCGAATCAAGAACCTCTTGGCACTCAACAAGATCTTGACTAACATTTCATTTCTCAATTTACTGACTTTCTGCCTTCCGAGATCTCATTTACCGCTTTGCTGTCCAATTCACATCTCGAGAGGTAATACCAACACAATACCACATTTCTTGCACTCCATTTCCCCCTGTACTTCCTTGTCATTCATTGGCTGGTACACAGATTCCTTTGCTAATCTGCAATCCAACTGCAAGTTTGTCAAAGCAAAGGGAACAATAAAGAACAATAATTCTGACTGGAGGCACTGGAGTGGAGGCTAAGAGGCACTGGAGTGGAGGTTAAGGGGCAGGCTTTTTGCACAGTGATTGGCTCAGAAATGAGGAAACAA
The DNA here is from genome assembly GCA_003113815.1 of Sphenodon punctatus. NCBI lineage: Eukaryota > Metazoa > Chordata > Lepidosauria > Sphenodontia > Sphenodontidae > Sphenodon > Sphenodon punctatus. The sequence goes on from QEPC01001547.1 coordinate 3,380,848, forward strand.
CAAACCCAGAAGTAAAATGGTAAACTCAGAAATGTGGTAAGTGGTAAATGAATGGTACACAGTAAGCAGTAAGTGGAATGTCAGTAACTTGGAATGGTATCTTACGGTATTGTGAAAATCAATAAATTGCATTGGTATCCAGAAATCATCAGGGAAATCGATCCCAGTTCTCGATATGGCAAAATTATTTGCAAATAAAAACTTTGCTGTTTGCTTCAACCCTAATCCCAAGGTAGAAAACAGACAAAATTAGCAGAAATTTTCTAGTCATGATTCTTTTTCCAGTGCAGACTCCTCTATGATAGCAGCACAAGGAAGTGATAACACAGGAGCCATCCTCTAAAGACCAACATTATTGCCTTGGCTTATCAGAATTTAAGGATACAGTGCAAAGTGGCTACATCTATCACACCAGAGGATCTGGACCCACATGCTCTGCTCTTCAACTTACTGAGTATAACACAGACATGGGCCACTTTCAGACATGCCCCTCCCCCCGTGCATATTTGGGCTGTGGGGGGAATGCACAGGCCAAATATGTGCAGGGATCGGCCGGTTTGAAAGACCAACCACCTGCGTGGCTTTGTCAGCAGAGACACGCGGGATGCAGAGTTCAGTTTCCTGCTCTGCATCCTGCGCGTCTCTGTCGGCAAAGCTGCACGGGGGGGGGGAGGGGAGGCTTTCAGACTGGCCAATCCCAGCGCATAGTCACACTGCGTATTCCCCCCCTCCCCGCAGCCATAATATGTGCGGGGTGAGGCCATGTCTGAAAGTGGCCATGATCTCAAAGGGTATCTTAGGTTTGGAACAGCTATGAGGACTGCCTGAAGGGTGCTAAAGTAGAAGATGTTACGAGATGTCGAGACAGGATTTTAGAGAATGCTGAAGAGCTGGTTGTCATGATACATATGGGTTCCAACAACATAGGGAAGTGAAGGGGGAAGATTCTGGAGGGTAAATTTATACTGCTAGGAAAAAGTTTGAAACTCAGAACCTGCTCTCTGAAATGCTTCCGGCATCATCTGCAGGGCCAGTACAACATGCTGAGCTCCAAAGTCTCAATACAGGAATGAAATGATGGTGTAGGGAAGTGGGTTTTAGGTTTATCAGGAACTGAGGAACCTTTTGGGAAAGGACAAACCTATAGATGAGGAATGAGATCCACCTTAACAAAAATGGAACTAGACTACTGGCACATAAAGTAGAAAGGTAGAGGAATTTTTCAACTAAAGACTGGGTGGGGGAAAGTCAACAAGCGCTGGTGAGAATGCAGTTCAGGCAGAGTCTTTCCTTAGGGATAATGTCATAAGAGGGAAGAAAGGGAAGAAACTGTCTTCCTTGTTCCTTCCTCCTTAGGTTCACTGGATGGGAGGGGGAAAGGAGAGAGCTCCACCCCCTCTTTCTTTTTACAAGAGGGGAGATGCCTGGGACTTGTTTGGGGTCCCTGGACTCCTTGTTTGGAGGGAACAACAACAGAAGGTGGTTATCGGAGTCAGACTAGAGTGAGCAGGAGGTCTCATTCTTTCAGAAACTTGCTAAGTTAAAAAAAATAAAAAATCCCCTGCCTTGATCTCCTGTACATTGTTTGTTTGCTTGTGCTTTCTATTGTCCTCTTCAATCCCTCTCCACCCTCATGCATTACAGGCAGGGTAATTACTAATTTTGTGAGCCCAGTTGGGAGGGTTGTGTTGCCTCGCCTCCTATTCTTTAAAATATTTTCTTGGCACTTGCTGTTTTAGTTTTTCACCCTGTGTGAGATCCTGTCACCCTAATTGTCTGCTTTCTGTTTGTTTTGGGGTGGTTTTTTGGAGGGGGATGGATGGAAGGGTTTCTAATCTTTGCTGTAATGTTCACTGCATTTAAAATGGCGCCCTTTTCAATACCAGTTTCAAGGTTTTTCTGCTGTAAGAAGGTCACCATGCCACATGTTGGTTCACTAATGACTAGTTTTTGCATGAATGTTTGTTCCCTGGCTGGTAAGTTTAGTTTGCAAAAGAACTGCGTAGCATGTTCTGGGGGACAAGTGGAACTCATGTTGCTGCTTTTGTGGTGTGCTAAAGACTTAACATAATATAACTGGCTTGAGATGGTTTGGTTTGGTTTGCTTGCTCTGTGTTTGCATGTGCACTGCTGGGGTTCCCCCTCCTCTCCCTCTGCCTGCAGTAGGATCTGATCAGACTGGGTGATAAAGCTGTTTGTAAACAAACGTCTCCCTATGTGAGTGATCAGAAGGCTGTTGCTTTGTAAAGAAGGTTCTTCAAAATGGCTCTAAACATTCTCACAACTGGGTTTTGCATGGCATGCTCACCATATTCAAATAATAAACCATGTGACGGTCTCGAACTCATCTAGTATAGAAAGCACTCTCTCCCTCAGAATGACAGTTCCTTCCAACCCTTTCTAGGAATATTCCATGTGGGGCTGGAAGGGTGGGTGTTGTGAGAATGTTGAGCCATCTCGAAGAACCTTGTTTACAAGACAGCAACCTTCTGTTCTTCTTCAAGTGGCTCCTCAGAGGCCATTTTTACACAGCTCTGCTGGGTGGGGGATCTATGGGCACGTGGGCTGCACCCCTCACTCATCCGCACCTACGGAGCAACCACTATTTTCTCCGGTTGCTTTGTGCAAGGGGAAGAGATGGGGGGTGAGTGGGGATGCGTGTTAGGCGGGCACACGCAGGCACTCCCAGTCACTGTGGGTGCATGTGCTGCGTCGTTCACATGGGGCTCCTCCACCCATGAACTCTCAAAAATATGCATGTTCATGAGTGGGAGAGGCCTGTGCAAAAAGGGCCACATTCTCACAACTGTCTTACTTATACTATCTTAGGTAGAAATTTAGGATGTAAAGCAATATCTATTCTATCTTGGAAAAGCTGCAAATATGGTTCTGAGATTATTATGGCTGCTATTTCACTAACTCTTAATGAAGTTATTGCTAAACGGAATACTGTCTTTAAACCCCCACCCCATAACCAGTTCATTTGTGCCCCCCATATAATGAATTCATGCTGCTCCGGGGGGGACGAGAGAGAGGCTGGCTGAATTTTGGGTGTCGCTACGCCTGCTGGAGACGGGGGCCCATCTTGGCCAGGGGCCCATTGCAACTTAGCTACACCCCTGTTATGTCTTTGCACCCTAGCCACGTCTTTGCATCAATATTCCCTCTCTGGTTGCAGCAGATGTCTTTTACATTTCAAGTTTAGTTTGCAACAGAACTGCGTAGCATGTTCTGAAGGACAAGTGGAACTTCATGCTGCTACTTCTGTGGTGTGCTAAAGACTTCACATAATATTGTTGGCAGCTTGAGATGGTTTGCTTTGCTTGCTCTGTGTTTGCACGTGCAGAAAGGCTGTGCTACCTCTCCTCCTATTCTTTAAAACATTTTCTTGGTCATTGCTGTTTTTCACTCTGTGTGAGACCCTGTCACACTAATTGTTAAGGCTGATGTTACCACACCGTAATTCCATTCCACCATTTCGGAATTGCCCGCGCCACACTGCGGCTTTTCTGCTGACATTCCGCTAATTCCGCTGGCATTCTGCAAATTCGGAAACTATCGAAAAAATTGTGGAATTGTTGGAAACTGTTGGAAAACCGCTGTTCCGCTATTTTGTGGTGCTGGCGGAATGGCAGAAGTAGCGAAAATGTCATGTTTCTGCTATTTTGTGAAGCCTGTGGAAGTAGTGGAATGAAATTAGCGGAATTGCAGAAGTAGCAGAATGAAACTTGCAGAATGAAAGTCTCTGCCATGCCATACCACTAATTGCGGAAATGCTGTTTCTGGCGGAAATAGCTACCATTGTGACATTCCGCTACAGCCCTACTAATTGTCTACTTTCTGTTTGTTTTGGGGGGGTTTTGGAGGGGGATGGATGGAAGGGTTTCTAAATCTTTGCTGAAATGTTCGCTGCACTTAAAATGACCCCTTTGCAGTGTCCGTTTCAAGGCTTTTCTGCTGCAAGTAGGCCAGCATGCCACATGTTGGTTCACTAATGGCTAGTCTTTGCATGAATGCTCCCTCTCTGGTTGCAGCAGATGCTTTTTACATTGCAACAAAACTGTATACCATGTTTTGGGGACAAATGGAACTCCATGCTGATGCTTTTGTGGTGTGCTGAAGACTTCACATAATATTGTTTGTTTAATATGGTTTGCTTTGCTCGCTCTATTTGCATGTGCACTGCTGGCCCCGCCTACTGTTGGCCCCTCCCACTTATGGTCCTGCCCTGCGCCCCACCAGCTTTGAAACCCACCAGCTGCCACTGGACTGATTCCTGACGTAGCTAGTCCTGGACCTCATGTTAGGACTGGTTTTAGTTCTAAGAGCAGCACAGGATTTGGTCCAAGGAGTGACTGCTACTGAGCTACTTAGAAAAAGTGACCATTGCTGTGCAGTAACATAGACACGCAGTGAGATAGACATAGCAACAGTGACATGGGCATGCAGAGAGGTGTTCTTGGTTGCTGCCTCCGTACGGTGGAACTCCCGTCCCCTAAAGTTTTGTCAAAGCCTAGGCATTTTCCAGAGATGATGCAAGACTTCTCTTTTTGGTCAAGCATTTCATAGGCAGGAATAGGGGTTGGAATTGTGTTTTTAGGGGATTTTATGTTTTTATGTAGTTCTATTTTTATGTGATTTTAATGTTGTAATCATTTGGGGCAGGGTGCCTGAGAAGGGTAAGATATAAGTTTGAATAAATAAATAGCTAATTAAATTCAACATACATGTAGGAGAAGAAAATGCCAAATAAATCTACCACAGTGGCCTTTAAATTTAAAAAGGGATTACACGAGAATGAAGACTCTAGTTAGAAAGAATCTAAAGGTTGTTTCTATTAAGTGTCAATAAATAATAACAAGCCAACTGGCAAATGATGCATGGAACACTCTACAAGATAAAAATACAATATATATATATATATAATCAATTTAAAATATAAATCTATGGCCCTTTTTACACAGACACTCTAACACTGATAAACAGATGCTCCATGGGTGGGTGGAGATGCGTGTTGCGTGGGAGCACACACGCACCCCCACCCACCGCCCGCGAAGTTCACACCGACATCTTGTGTGAAAAAGGCTCATGTTTCAAGGCTGCAGTGTTGCCCTGTAACTTGTATAATAAAATGTAACACCCATTTTATCAGTGTTGGAGTGTCTGTGTAAAAAGGGCCTATGTAAAAACAATTTTAAAAGAGGAAGGGAACAGGCAGAGGACAACACACATTAAGAGGAACAAGTAGTGGATCCTAAAAGCACTGGGAGAATAAACCTTTAGGTGCTTTTTAAAGATAAGAAGGGAAGAACTCAAATGGACATCTGGAGAGCGTGACTTCCACTTTGAGGGATCCAGATCACCCATCAACTTAAGACGTGATGGTGGGATCCCCAAACAGTGGGTTCTGGGTGCAGATAACCATCAGGGTGAGGTTCCAGGAGCAGGTCCTGAATATAGCCAGGGCCAATACTGTTCAAGGCCATGAAAACCAGCAGTGTAATCTTAAATTCAATCCATCGCTCTACAGCTAGTCAATGGCTTTAAAAATTTCCCCCCCGAAGTCCCTGCTAGTGCGGGCTCCGGGCTGCTGCCGGCAACTCAGAGTCCGCACCAGCAGGTCGGGAGGTTGGCTTCAGTGCTACTAGGCCTTCCGGTGAACTTCCGGGTTTCCCCGGAAGGCCTAGTAGCGCTGAAGTCGGCAGCCACAGCCAGCGCTGAAGCCGCCGGAGTCGGACCGCCGCCGCCCGGAGCGCAAGGTAGCTGATCCCTGGGTGGGGAGGTAGAGTGATCCCTGGGGTGGAGGGTGTTAAACCACCCCCCACCCCAGGGATCACCCTAGTACCTGCTGGTGCGGGCTCCGGGTCGCCAATGGCGGCCTGGAGTCCGCACTAGTAGGGACTTAGGGTTAAAAAAAATTTGTTTTTAATCCAGGCTGGGGGTGTGTGCTCCCCCTTCCACCTACACAGTCTGGGAGGGGGGAGGTTTTTTGTTTTTTCCCCCATTGATTTCAATGGGGACAGTTCCCCATTGGAATCAATGGAACAAATCAAGTACCGGTAAACTGGCAATTTGGTTTTTTTTAATCCGGTAACCGGTAAATCCGGTAGCCGGTATTTGACCTGATGTCCCACCCCTAATCTCTACCCTGTGGGAAGGCCAGAACTAAGATTGGAATTTCCCCCAAATATTATTGGAGCGCTGGTGCTTCTGCAGTTGAACTGCCACAGACTTCACAGTTGCCTTCCCTAAGACAGAGAGATTAGAGACCGGGCAATCATTGGCAAGCACTTCACTGTCAAGAGATGGTTTCTTAAGGAGAGGGCAAACCTCCACACATTTGAGGGTGGCAGGAACTCTCCTCTCCAGAAAGGAGGCATTAACAATACTTGTCAATAAAAGGTAACACTGTCCTAGTGCTCACCCTTAACAGCTAGGACGGGCATGGTTTGGTAGCACAGGTGGTGGGCCTCAATGATCCCACTAGAGCATATATTTCCTCATCCTCAACCATGTCGAAGTAAACCAGGGGAACAGAGTCCCTTGGAGCCCCATGGCTCTTGACATCAAAAGGCCTGCCTGGAGTCCCTCTATCTTCTCTGCAAATACCATAGAAGATTTATCACAGAGCTCTACTGAAGAAATCATAGACAGGTTGAGGCAGTCTGGATTCACCAGACTGTGCACAACCTGAAACTGTTGGGATAGAGGGGCATGGGGACTTATGACTGGTGTAGATTAAATATATATCACAAATTTAAAAAATGTGTCAAGAGGACCAAGTACATGTCAACACAATTAAATGGTGAAGTAAGAGAGACAATCTGAGCCAAAATATCTTTTCAAAAATGGAAAGCAAGTCCGAATGAGAAAAATAGGAAAGAGCATACACATTGGCAAGTTAAATGCAAAATTACAAGGCAGGTAGGCCAAGAGAAAGTCTAAGGAGCAATTTTCTAAAGATACAAAGACTAATAATTTTTTTTAAGTAAATCAGAAGCAGTAGCCCTGCAGAGAACCAGTCAGGTGGGCACTCAAGACAGACAAGACCATTGCAGAGAAGCTAAGTGACATCACTGCAGAGGAGGTTGGGGAGAAACCCACAGAACTATTCTTATCAGATGATGAATCTGAAGAACTGTCCAAAATGGACATTGCACTAGAAGAAGTTCTAGAGCAGACTGATATATTAAAGTGTAGTAAGTCAACAGAACCAGATGGTATTTACCCAAGAGTGCGAAAGAAACTCAAATATGAAATTACAGACCATTAATAATATCTTCAGAGTGTGGTTGCCATAAGAATATAACAAGTGCCATACTGGGTCAGAGCAATGGTCCATCTAGCCAAGCATCCTGTTTCTGACAGTGGCCAATCACAGTGNCTATTGCGATCTATATTTATTCCAAATGCAGTTCAATTGCTCTTTTTTACTGGACCAAATTCTGTTGGTGCCCTGTGTTACAGTGTCCTGTACTCTCACCAACAGAAGTAAAAGATAATATCTGAATGATTTTATTTTCATATAAATATGACCTATCACTCTGTACCAGAGGCCTGGAAGGCAGTTAATGTAGCACCTTTAAAAAAAAGCCTCCAAAAGTGATCATGGAAATTATATACCAGTGAGCCCAATGTTGGTACCAGCCAAACTGTTAGACAACATTGCACCAAAGAGAATTATTAGGTATATTGACAAACGTGCTACGATAGGGAAGAGCCAACATGCTTTTTGCAAAGAGAAGTCACGCGTCATTAATCTGTTAAACTATATCTCTTCCCTTTGAGAATATCAACGAACATGTGGGTAAGGGTGAGCCAGTCAATAAGTGTATTTGGATTTTCAAAAAGCATTTGACAAGGTCCCTCACCAGAGACTCTTGAGAAAATTAAGTAGTCGTGAGACAAGAAGAAGAGTTCTATCAAGATTCAGTAAGTGGTTAAAGGATTGGAAATAAAAGATAGAACTAAATGGTCAACTTTCACAGTGGAGAAAATTAAACTGCAAGGTGTCTCAGGACCATATTGGGACCAGTGCAGTTTTATATATTCATTAATGATCTAGAAAAGAATGTGAAGAGTAAGGTAGCCAAATTTGCAGATAACACAGTTATTTGAGATAGTTAAGTCCAAAGCAGACTGTGAAGCGTTACAGAGGATTTCATGTGACTGGAAAAACAGTAGATGAAATGCAAGGTTGATAAGTTAAAAGTAACGTACCTAGGAAAAAATAATTCTGATCATTAGGTGTGGGACTTTCAATTTTCGTTTTAAACAAATGGCTGTCTCGGCTTAAAATGGAAAGATCTGAAAATCAGTCCATCTTGGTTCCTGATTTTTGGATCTGTACCTTCCCACTGAAGTCAATGGGGAAATCTTCCCATTGATATCAATGAGAAGGGGAACCGGGGTCCATTCCCCAGTCTCAGAGGGTGGGGATCTGCATCCCTAACACCCCCATGGCCCATTTTGACTCCCACCCCCACACCCTGGGGCACTGCATGTAGTTACCGGTCTGTGGGTCTTGGAGCGTGGAGGTAACTGCTGGACTCGCGAAGTTTTCCTATATGTGTACTGCATGTTCCTTTTGCTAAGGCTGAAGGCTATGCAATAAAAATTGATTGATGATTGATGACTCCTGGAGCCGCAATCTCTGCTGTCAACAGGGCTGGGCCACATTACCTCTGCAGCTGAGTCGCCCTTCTTTCCAGGGTGCACTGCCAGTCAGAGCTCTGCTGCTGGGATGCTGTATCACCTCCGTGTGGGCGGCTGCGGAGACAGAGCAGCCTCCCCGGCAGCAGACCTCTGACCGGCAGTGCACCCTGGGAAGAAGGCCGGCCAAGGACTGGCAGACCTTCTGCCTAAGGCGTGTTGCTGGCCCTGGCAGGCCTTCTCAGGCTGCACTGCCAGCACACATGTGCAAAATGGCCACAGGACCCTTTTCCAAAATAGCGCTGGCAGCATTGGTGCACATGTGGAACCATTTTACGCATGTGCAGAAAAGCTGCCCTTTTCCAAAATAGTGCCAATGCAGCTGGCTCCGGCACAGCCTCCCAGTTGTGGAGCTCCAGCAGTGTGTCCTGGGCCGAAGGCCTGCAGGTCCCCAGCACACCTTCTTCTCAGGACGTGCTGTCAGTCAGAGCTCTGCTGCCAGGAGGTCATGCTGCCTCCGCAGCCACCCACGCAGAGGCAGTGGAGCTCCGACCAGCAGCATGCCCTGGGAAGAAGGACGACCCAACTGCAGAGGCAGCCCAGCCCAGCCGACAGTGCAGCCGGTGGCTCCTGGGAAGTCACCTCCACCCTCTGAGGCCTGCAGATGGTTAGTTAGTTATACGTTTATTGTGTAGCCTAGGCTATTACAAATTAAACAAAATATCAAAAAACAAGCACAGCAATACAAAAACCCACAAGTATACAATACAAAAATACACAAGACACTGGCCTTATACAGTGTAACTGGAAAATCCACCACCCCCAACCAGTTCTAAACCATAAAATCAACAAACAAATAAAATTGCAACCTCCTCTTAATTAGAACCCTTAGGGTAAATGAGATTTTCACCTGCGGTCCACCGCTAAACTGAAACGAGCTACCTGACGAGACACAAGAGAATCCAATGGATTAAGTAACAGCCTTAAGATAGTAGAAGGGCTGTTGGCATACAACCAGGAGGGGAGAGAACCCTGCAATTTCCCCCTTAAATCCATCAGGGCAGAACAACAAAAAAAGACATGGGCAAGGGAATCGGGCTCCCAGGAGTCACAAAGGGAACAGTACCGTTCCCTCTAGGGACCCCCGCATAACGGCCCTCTAAAACATCAGGGGAAAAAGCCTCACATCTAAGGTGGGTAAAAACCCGCCTTACTTGGGCATCCATCCAAGATACTAAGTAATTGGCTTTAGGCTGGGGAAAAACTGGAGGGAAATAGGCGGGAGCAACTCTCTGAGCACGTAGCAGAGTCCTCCAGTTGGAGTTCTTGATCAGCCAACCTCCTTAATATGAAAGACTCAGCTCGCTCACAGCCTAACTCCAACAAGTAGGCTCGTGAGAACCCCAGCTTTAGGATTTCATCGCTGAGTCCCACGCACTCAGAAGTTTATGTGCCACTGCTAAGGACAGCAGTGACCAATCCTGCACTGGAAACAAAGAAATCCGAAGCCAATATTTGAACAAAAATGTAGGGCAAATTGCCTTAGGGCAAGGCTACAGGATTCGGGTCTTAGTATCGCCTGTGGAGAACCCCTGGGAAGACCCAAGACTGCCTGCAAAAAACCATTCTGAATCACTTCAAGATTATACACAAAGGCATTACCCCAAGCAGGAAAGGCATACAGGACCTGGGGGATCACTTTGGCCCTGTATAATCGTAAGGCAGGCAGAACCAACTTGCCGCCCGGGCCCAGGAAAAAGCCCATGATCGCTGCTGTTGTGCGCTTCGCCTGGGTCCTAACTGCTTCAAAGTGAGCCCTCCAACTGCCATTGGCCGAAAAGATCACCCCCAGATATTTGTAGGAGGTCACCTGCGCTACCAAGACTCCCGCTATAAACCAACGATGATCGTTATGACGCCTGGGGTTCCCCACTACCATCACCTTTGTCTTATCATAGTTAATAGACAAAGCCTCATTGCAGCAGTAGGCGCCGAATTGGTCCATCACCCGTCTCAAACCTACAATAGAGTGAGAGACCAAGACGGCGTCATCCGTGTACAAGAGGGCGGGAATGGTCCTGCCCCCGATGACCGGAGCATGGGAGTCGCTGGAGTTTAGGGAGGGTATTACATCGTTCAGAAAAAGATTAAACAATACAGGGGCCAGTATACACCCGTCTGACACCAGCCAAAACCTGGATTTTAGGGGCTAGACTGCCAAAGGTGTTACACTGAACCTGCAGGGAATTACCCGTATGCAATTTCACCATTAAAAACAGAAGACGGGGATCTATCGAGGTCTTGCTCAGTTTACTCCAAAGGCGTGCCCTAGAAACGGAATCAAAAGCTGTTCATAGATCAACAAAACAAAGGATAAGGTCCCTCTGGCGGGCAAGAGATCTATTAACCAGAGCTGCCAGGACCATCACATGATCCAAGGTGGACTTGCCCTTCTGAAAACCTGCCTGCTCTGGTTCCAGTATTTGATTAGACTCCAACCATTGCTGGAGCTTTAACAGCAAGAAACGGGCATATAATTTCCCCATCACGCTTAACAAGCTGATGGGGCGATAATTCCAGGGAAGAGCTGGGTTCCCCTTCTTAAAAATGGGGAGCACAATGCTGTTAAGCCATGAGGAAGGGATCTCTCCCATCACCTTAATAGCAGTGAACAGGGGGGCCAATATCCCGGCCCACCACTCTGGCACACATTTCAGGCACTCTGGGGAGATAAAATCTTCACCCGGCGCCTTATCAGCTTTGAGAAGTGCAATTAGATCCAGAACTTCTCCCGGGGAAACAGGCTGCCATAAAGGGAAACAATCCTTCGAATGAGCTACCACACTGGAGCAAACAGGAGAAGGGATGGAGAAAAGTTCTGTATAATATTGTTCCCACAGAACGAAAGAGATTGGGGATGAAACTGGGGGATTACCCCCAAACTTGGCATATCGAATCAACCCCCAAAATTTCCGGGAGTCACCAGAGTCAGCTGCCCTCAAAAGAATTCCCCAATTTTTTTCCTGAAACACTAACTTCTTGGAAGTTAATAACTTCCGATACTCAGACCTGGAGGACTGAAGCTGTTTACAGAGAGCCCTAGATGGATTTAAACGTACTGCCCTCACTACCTTATGGAATGCGCTCTTACGAGCCGACATTCTTTGTCAAACCAGGCATAATTAGTCTTACAAAACTTCAATGATCTTGGTGTTGACAAAAAAGGAACAAATAACTTGACTAATCTCTCATAATGATATAGGACGTCATCACCCTTGGTTTTTATACCCACACAACATTGCTCCACCTCAGATGAATGAATGAAATTTGCCACACTCGACTCTACATCCTCTGTCCATTTAACACGGACCAGGTATGGAGTAGAGGAGAACTCTGCCGATCTCTTCGACAGTTCCCTCAGGGGGGGGAGGCCGTTACTTGAAGCCAAGATAGATAAAATTAAAGGGAAATGGTCGGACTCTACTCTTGGTTTAATTTGCAATGAGAAAATATTTTGCAAAAAATCCTTAGATGACAAAAAATAATCAATTACACTGGAGCCTACATGAGAATGATGCGTAAAATTGCCCATCAGATCGCCCCTCAAACGACCATTTAGAAGGGCTAAGTCTAAATTGTCGCAAAAATCATACAAATATTTAGCCTCTGGGCTGGTCACCCTGTCTCGCAAACATCTGGGAGCAATACCTATTTGATCTGAGGAATCATTCAACAAGGAAACAACTGGAGTTGCCACAAGATTACCTGTTCTAATATTAAAGTCTCCGCCGATTATCAAAGGAGACATGGGAAAAGAACTCTTGGCATCAAGTACCAATTCTGCTGCAATTTCCCCAAAGTCTTTGGGATAATAAGCAGAAGGCAGGGTGGGGGGGAGATAAACAATTCAAATTAGTATACGTTGCTCTGTGGGAAAAATACAATGATAAATTACTAGATTCGATTTGTAAGAAACAACTTGTTCCACTTTAATATTTTAACTTTTAGAAACTAGTAATGCCAGCCATCCGCTGGGTCTTCTAGAGACAGTTGAAGGGGTGGGTCTGAACATCGACCACCACCCCCACGAAAAGTCATACAAACACCACATTTCTTGAAGAACAAATTGAAACCCTCAATAAAGTCCCGAAAATCCCTGTCCATCTGACAGGACTTCCATCCAGCGATGTTCCACGAGGCAATCGTAAATTTTGGGGGTTTATCAAGTATTTGTCACAACCCCCCGCCAGGCACAGAAGAAGGTACCGGCAGCTCTCCCTCCACCGGACCTTGTCCTAATGGGGGGAGGGGGGGGGGAGAATAAACCATAGGCCCAGCCTCCCGAAAAGAGCGGGGAGACAGATGTGAACCATGCGAACTACTCCCCCTTACTAAGCCCTTGGGATGAACAACTAAAGCGTGGGAGGACTCAGCCTGTGTCCCAACACCGGCAGCACAGGACCACGAGCCCTCTCCCAGAGAAGTTAATGAACCCTTGGTATCCCCCTCAATCGGAGTCCGCGGATGGCTAAGTACATGCAGGGCCCTGCGGGTGGGGATGGGAGTCAAGATGGGCCCTCAGGGTGGGGGTGCCAGGGATGCGGATCCCCACCCTCTGAGGCTGGGGGATTGGGAAGGTTAGATTTTTTTTCTGTGACCGACACCTGGGGTTTTTTGGTTCTCTGATTCTCTTCCCATTGAAGTAAATGGGAAGAGAACCGAAACCCCAAACCAACTCCCCCACCCCCAACAGAAAAAAACCTCCCGTGTCCTACCCTACGGATCATACATACACACACAATGGGTGATTTCAGACGTGACGGGCGCCCGGTTCACCACAGTGGATTCCCGGTGGGGGTGAACCGACCAACCACCTGCCGGGGCGAATAAAAGCCCCGAACAGACGTGACGGGACCTGGACCACGGCAGGGAATC